>CM066037.1:345429055-345558428 GCA_033557465.1 Ichthyophis bannanicus
ACACTACTCTCCAAAACTGATTGACAGGTGAGATACGGAGGATGACAGGAGCCACATCAGCGTTTCAACTTCCGGTCTATGTCTACGCCTTAGGCCACCGTCAATACCCTATCATAGAAGTTGAATGGTGAGTTAGCTCCGCCCAATTTTTGTCTCCCACAAAGTGTTCACGAAGTACCAACCCTTTCCAGCTGCCTAACATTTATCCCCTAATGTAACGGTGTATGTCCCCAGCGCATATGGCACTTGACCCTACACACACCCTTCCCATAGACAGTGAAGGGTGAGTATTTTTTAAAGCCCCCGTCCCAACAGTACAGAGGGAAGCCCCCTCCCACTTCCCTGCCCCCACAAAATGTTGACATGGTCACCAATCAGCGCCCACCCATTCCTGTTGTATGTACCCCTCCGCTGCCGCCTTAGGACCCCACCGCCCCCTCCCATCGAAGTGGAATGGCCTCCGTGAGTTAGCCACGCCCAGTCCCGGCCCCCAGGCTGTTTTCTTCTAGGTGAGTCCACTCTCCCACCGCCCCACCTTGAACACCTAATCCCCCTGAGCCCCCGCGCCTCCAAGGATGGACAATCATCCACAATCAGCATACACTTCCGGGGGTGTGTCCACACCACACCCGGCCACCACTCCCCAATTACCTGGCAATTAGCCATCCTCACCCCCAACATTCGCGGGTGTTTGTGCTAGCGGCCCACAGCCTACCACCCTCCCTCCCACGCCCCCTGCCTACATCATCGGAAATGACATCACCGGAAAACAGGGCGTCATTCAGAAGAGTGGACACGTGTCCCCCTTTTTTCGCTGACATCAGCGGATTGAACACAGTATTGGCTGACTCCGGAATGTGTTTTTTTTGCTTCTGCTGCTTAATACTGAAAAACAAAAAATGCTTTTCCTCTACCTTGTCTCTCTCTCCCACACAGACTCAGTTGTTTCTTTCTCACAATCAAACCTGATTCCTAGCACAGAGAGACAGGTGCATAACGAGCTAGAATTGTTATTTGTTTTTTCTTGTATCCCAACAATGCAATTTAGCACATCTTTGTTAGAGGGAGCACCCTCTCACCCTCAAACACACGCCTGACCTACATCATCGGACCAATTGGGACTGTCCCTTTGTGTTGACATCAGCGGGGACCGCAGTTGTGACTGTACTGCCGCCGGACCTCCTGGGAAATGTGTTTTTTTGCTTCTGGTTAATGTTTACACCTGCAAAAAAAAAAAAAAAAGCAGGAACCCTGGAAAAATAAAATGCTTTTCTCTCTCCCACTGCACCAGTTCTTATTTCTCACAAACAAGATTCACGGCACAGAGAAACACAATTTTCTTTACAAATGCAATTACAAATGCAAATGTTAGAAAAAACTAGTGCGTTCCATGTGATAGAATTTTACTTTTAAGACCTCACTGTTTAGAAGTATTCTGACAGACCTGTAGAGTTCAGACTGAAATACAGAGAGACCTGAGTTCAAATCCCCCTACATACAGCTATTTTTGTGTGAGAGCCGAGTTCATATCTAATTACTGATATTTTTTAGTGGCTTTGATAAAAACAATACAGAGAGAACTGCCTGGTTATGTCTCTCTAGGGTGTGGTTACACTTGATTGGTTGAAACAAGAGGTCTGTTCTGAACATGCTCCAGGTGTTCTGAGCATGCATCCTGCTGTAAGGGGAGCATTTTAACACAGACTTTCAGAAAGGAAAAAAATTGTCTTTTTGGACCACCAAGCAGAATTTCCAGCAGGGCACACAACATTAATTACTAAAACCATTCTGAAGATGTTGGCAAAAATAAAAAGAACAGTCAAGCACGGCAATCATGAAGGAAACCTTATTGAAGAGCATTTACTATAACCCCAAAGCAGCAGGGAGCTTTTGGGGCATAAATCCTCTACTTCAAGCTGCTAAAAAGCAGGATAAAACAGTCAACAGAAATGATGTAGTTAGATTGGGCTACCGGACAAGATGCTTATACTTTACACAGACCTGCTAGGGTCCGTTTTAAAAGAAACAAGACGATCGTGTCAGATGTGGATGCGCAATGGCAGGCTGATTTAGTGATATGGCCCGCCCTTGTCCCATTATACAATGGCTATAAATACATATTAACAGTGGAGACATCCTGTCAAAATATGCATGGGTTGCAAGTTTAAAATCGGAAAACCGGTCATGAATGTTGCTAAAGCCTTTGAAAAAATATTTAATCTAGGTCGTAT
Source organism: Ichthyophis bannanicus (assembly GCA_033557465.1). Classification (NCBI taxonomy): domain Eukaryota; kingdom Metazoa; phylum Chordata; class Amphibia; order Gymnophiona; family Ichthyophiidae; genus Ichthyophis; species Ichthyophis bannanicus. The sequence goes on from CM066037.1 coordinate 345,431,287, forward strand.
ACCTGAAAAATACAGACAGACCAAGGGTAAAGAAATTTTTAAATAGGTCCCTGAAGGAATTTATTAAAACAAAGAGGGGTTCAGACATCATTTTGTACCCAATAACGATGTTAAAGCAGCGGTGGTAGAAAGGTTTAACAGGACTTTGAAATCCAAAATGTGGCGTTATTTTACTACAACACAACACCTTTAGGTACCAAGATGTAATTGCAGGCTTTTGTGCACAGTTATAATCATAGTTTTCACAGAACAATAAAGACGAGACCTGTAGATGTGACACACACAAATTCTCTGCAGATCTGGAAAAGAGTCTACAGTGATAGCATCAAGCGTAAGGCATACCGAGAAATCCCTTAAAGAAAGGAGATCATGTAAGACTTTCCAAAACTAAAGGAAAATTTGAAAAAGGTTTACGAGCAAACGTGGACTGACGAGGTATTTATAATAACGGACATTTTAACAGGGGCCAGAAAGCAACATACAAGATACAGGATTATGACGGTGAAGCCATACAAGGTTCTTTTTTATCCTGAAGAATTGCTAAAAGTCACGCAGCAAAAGGACAGAATATACCGAATCGAAAAGGTTCTAAAGGTAAAAGGATGTGGCAGGAACAGATTCTACCTCGTGAAATGGAGGGGATGGCCTGTTAAATTTAACAGTTGGGTTAAAGCATCAGAGATTCAAGACATCTGATTTCTTTCTTTGTTTTGTAGCAGCATTAAAATAAAATTGAAATTGAATGATGGTGGCTTTAATATCACCCTGCCTAGCAATGCCTCAGCAGAAGTGTTTTCCAAAAATACCAGCTCTAATTTTACCAAACAACTAGCAATGCCTTTGGACTTACAAGGACAGTGGGAAGTGGGGCTCGTGGAAATACAATACCCCAACACCTGGGAGAATATTAAGGAAGACCATAAGTATGTTATCGTTTCCGCAGCAGGAAATATACAGCACCTTATAGTCAGGAAAGGACATTACGCGACCATGCAGCGTTTAGTGGAATCCATGAATCAGGACATTAGCAACATCTATAAATCGGCGGCACCACTAATCATTTATGAGCCCCATGCACGAAGAATCCGGATAAAATCGGAAGATAGGTCTACTATTTATGCGTATGGTGATTTGGCAACCATTTTGGGAATAGAAGCATACGTTAATACACAACGTTCCCATTTTCCAACGGATATCACGGCCGGTTTTAATACCCTCTACCTGTACACAGATATTGTAGAGCACCAGTTAGTAGGTGACCATTTTGTGCCACTGCTGCGCTGTGTTCCAACTAAAGGGGTTAGGGATGAGTTTATCACGTTAACTTATGATAAGCCGCACTATGTCCCTGTGAACAAACAGCATATTGATACCATCACATTTGAAATAAAGACGGATCAGGACAAGTACGTCTCATTTCGTTACGGGAAGGTGATCCTTAAGCTTCATCTGTGACCCCGGAGGGTGACTGTTTTTTAAAATGGTTTGTGGCTAAAGACTATGGAGACCCCAAAGCATATAGGCATTATTATACAACACAAGCCGGCTATGGGCTTTCAGGATATCATGGAGTACCGGTCATGTATGGGGCCGGTGTAGGTGGTGTTTTTCGCAGCCTCTTTAGAAAAGCTATGCCATTTTTGAGAAGGGGTTTTGAAATTATTAAACCACACGTGAAAGGCGCCGCAAAAAACATAGCCAAGGATGTCATGAGCCATGTCACAACGGCCGTTCTAAATAAAATGAACCAGGCTACAGAACAGGCAGGATCAGGACTGGCTGTGATTAGAAGAGCTGTTAAAAGAAAGAGAACCGAGTCTCGGGAGCTACCACAAGGACCGCCCAAAACCTTTTAAAAGAAAGAAACCCTTGGGTGGCAGGTCTCAGAAGCTTAACCGCTGGTCTAAGAAGAGAAGCGCTAGCTCTAGGCAGCGAGATATATTCTAAAAAGCACCATGGCTTTTGTACACCACGGCTCTGAAGAGTGTGTTAAATCGGAACTGGACCTGTTTCAACTAGCACCGACTCAAACAAGTATCGAAAAAAGTATTTATGTGGAAATTCCGCCATTATCGGCTTTGTCGGAAACAGCCCCTTTGGACTTCTATATCGCAGGTCATGGTGAAGACTACATTGATTTAAATAGTACACTTTTGCAACTGACCTGTAAAATTGTGGCAGAAGATGGCTCGAACATCGAACCGGCAGCCAAAGTAGCGCTGGTGAACTACCCAATCGCAGCTCTGTTTAGCCAGCTGGATGTTACACTGGGTGACCAACTCATTAGCCAGAGCAACAACTGCTACCCCTACAGAGCCCTCATAGAGCTGCTTCTCAATTTATGGCGAAGGATCCCTCAAATCACAGTTTACAAGCGGTCTGTTTTATAAAGACACAGCCGGGCAGCATGAGGTGAGAGAGATAGGATCTCACAACATCGGCTTTACTGAAAGGGCTCAATTTACGGTCTCTAGCAACAAGGTAGAGCTATTGGGGCAATTACATAGCGATCTATTTTTTCAAGAAAAGCTATTGATTAATGGCGTGGATCTCAAAATCAAATTGACCTGCAACAAAAACTCTTTCTGTTTAATGAGCGGTGATGCCGAAAAAAGTTATAAAATCCTTATCCTAAACGCTGCGCTCTTTGTAAAGAGAGTTAAAGTTTCCCCCGGAGTGCGCCTGGGACATGCGGAAGCTCTGCTGAAAGCTAATGTCAAGTATGCTATTGACCGTGTTGGGCTGAAGGTGTTTAGCATACCAGCCGGTGCCCGTGTGACTAACCAGGAAAATCTCTTTTTGGGGCAGCTACCAAAACTCATTGTGCTGGGATTTGTGGATAATGATGCTTTCAGCGGTAATTATGCTAAAAACCCCTTCAATTTTAAACATTATGATATTAATTTTGCCGCTCTATATGTGGATGGTGAACAAGTACCCGGGAAACCTCTTCAACCTGACTTTCAAAACGGATGTTGTGTAAGAGAATATATGCAACTGATACAAGCAAGTGGTAAACATCTGAAAGATACAGCATTGCTGATTGACCGTCAGGAGTTTTACAAAGGTTATACCCTGTTGGCGTTTGACCTTTCACCGGATCAGGAGTGTGCAGACCATTACTCGCTGATTAAAACTGGTAACCTGCGGGCTGAAATACGTTTTGCCAGCGCCTTACCCCATACAGTTAACATGATTGCTTATGGGGTTTTTGACAATGTGATAGAAATTAATCATAGAAGGAATGTTCTTTTTGATCATTCGTGAAAATGAACACCTGCAGATCTTCCGTATTTTAAAGAAGGACCCCTGTGTTGCAGATTTCTTTTTAGATGTGCTACCCAGCGATTGGTTAGCGGATGTACAAATATCAAGGAAGCCAGTGTGTTTGGTGGTAAATACACACCCTCATAACCTACCTGGAGAACACTGGTTAGCCATCTATATATGTGGAGATGGAACAGGGGAATTTTTTGATTCTTATGGACAACCACCTGATAGCTTATTCTTTCCTACCAGCATTATGAGCTTTTTCAACAAGCATTGTAAAACTGTTTTATACCACAACAGACAATTACAGCACCCAATGTCTACGGCTTGTGGATATCACTGTGTATTTTTCTTGCACCACCGCTGTAAAGGGATGCCTTTTGAAAATATTTTAGAAATGTATTCTGAAGATTTAATGCAAAATGATGATATGGTGTTACATTTTGTAAAACGCAACAAACAAACTTTGTGTAGATCTTTTAGAAATCCGTTCCATAATCAGCAAGTGTGTGTTTCCTATCGTGAATGTTTTGATGCTTCTAAATAAAACGTAACCCCTCTAAGGAGGTTTTTTGAAAAGAAACCACTGTCTAGTCTTTTATTTTTGTTTTTAAACATTTTATTGAAAATACATTTTTTACACACTCAACCACCGGTATCTGTGGGATAATTTACGTTTTTGTGAGGGAGTAGCTCTTTGCTCTTTATCGGATCCGTGTACATTTTAGTAGCCTTCACAGATGGGTTCTCTTTGAGGCGTGCCAGTACATCTCTGTTGGCTGCATTACCCATTACCGTAGAGGGCATATTTAATTCGGCTAGGGTTTGCATGAACTCCTCCCAGCCCCTGGGTATTCTTCGTTGTGAAAGAGCTTGGGGCTGCGTAGCCCCACGAACGAGGTCGAGTAGGTTAGAGCCATTGACGGGGTTTCCCCGGTATACAAATGTTCCATTTCCCTCCCAGGATGCCACATTCTTGTTTTTTAACAGTTTATTAAGCAGCAACTCAGCATTTTTCCTATAGCGCATATTGATGCTGTTTAACACTTCTTGTATTACAGGGTCTGGAGGTATAATATTTTCTAGAGGTGTTGCCGTTGATGTCTCATCTTGTGCCTGTAGATACAAGTTTATTTTTTCTTTTTCCATATCCCTCTGTCTGTTAAGCACGAGATAGCGCTGTAGCACTTCTGAGTAACATTTAGCCTTTTCGTGTTCAGACATACCGACGCTTTGCAGGATGTTTTTCATTTCTTCATCTAACTTATGGATGGTCGTGGTTCTAATATTTTCATCCCGATCTGGCGGGTTTCTCAAGCGCTCAAGTTGTTGACTAGGGACTATGTACATTTTTTCAGCGTGATGCATTAGAGGTTTGTCAGAAGCCCCGTTATCAACGGTAATGCAAAACTTAACAGGGGCCCGATAAAGCCACCCGACTGTCTCACCAATTGCTTCTTTTTTTTAATGGGTAGTCTTTTATCGCACAGACTCTTTATGGCATGACGCTTCCCTTTTAAAACCTTTTATCTGTTGTTGTGAAAGAGGAATGTTACCTTTTAGGGTGTTGAGAGCGATTTCAACTATAGCTGCTACCAAATCATTAGAAGCTGTATTCAGGATGGCTCTTCTGTGCTGCGGAGAGGCTTGAACCAAAAGTTTTAAAAGGGGCAGGTTTCTCTTTACACGGCGAGACATGTTGTCTGAGACACACAGGCATGTATGAAGGGGTTGGTTACATATTAATTTCTTTTTATGTGAGTTTTGTGGTTTTTCACAGTATACCGTGGTCCAATCTGGCGGGAAGATATCCGTCCTCAGTCTGTAAGCCTCAGGCGTTGTGTTATTTAAATCCACGACGAGATACCCAAACGGCTTTCTGGTTGCATCTTCAAAGACTTCTAAAAAGAATTTTGATTTTCCAGGGTACATCTGCCTGGCTAGAATGGCAATCTGTAACTTATCTCTAGGATTCTTAAAGAGCACCATGTATTTGGTATTTAAAGTTATAGTTCGGCTTGCTTTACCTTGGCAGAAAACATTTTGAACAATATATGATGCTCAGGTTTCTGTGATGCACATACTTGGTAAAGGCTTTCTCTATTTCATCACTTTTACAGGCAGAATCCATTAGGTCATCAACAATAACCAAGTTTACTTTATTGGTTGGAAACAGCCGTTCATCATTAAAAGTATCAGGCAAAGTGTCCATAAATGTAATAAAAGGATATTTATTTAACATTTCTTTATACAGAGGTTGCCAGCAACTGTAACACCACACAATATTGTTAGGCATGACAGTCAATACACGACCAGCATGTTCTAACATCTTTTTAACAAAGAAGCTCTTGCCTGAATTGGACGGCCCCGCTAAAATACAAGAAAAAGGATGTGACCAGCGCACATCCACCACGCTAGTATCCATAGGGTAATGTGCTAAAGCCATCCTCCAACTTCACCCTTTTGTCATACACAACCTTTTGTGTTTTTTTAATCACACCAGTCTCTATTGTCCAACCCTTTTTGTTTCTTATAATACCAGGTTGTTGTACTCCTATCTTTTTCTGGGATAAATCTGCTGTCCCAGGCTTGTAGTCCAAAACTAGATCTTTCAAACTAGTGAAATTGATTTTCTGGCAGTTTTCTACGTTTAACGTAATCCCTTTTACTTTCATACAGGTCTTCCCGCTTGACAGCTTGTAGCCGTATGTTTTAGGCCCCGCTGATACAAACTCTGTGATATGTTCATCTGAGGGTATCTCGCTTGTGAGCTCACCTAAATAATTGCCCAAAGATGGGTTCCAATCACCCTCTCGACTTAGAAATATCACAGAATCTGTATCATGGTACAGACAGCGCTCTTGCAAACTATCTAGAAGGTTGTACAACTCCAGGCGTGCATAAGCCGTTGTAAAACAGGCAATGAAACGTTGGTGCTACCCGACAATATACACTGGTCTTTTGAGTGCCTCCAAGACACACAGGCTGTTTCATCATCAATAAAATCGCATGATGAAACCTCAAATTCAGGAGAAAACAGATATTTAAAGAGATCATCAGGTTCTTTCACAATGCTTGTGGTAGGCAGGTTTGTTCTTTGACCAAATTTATCCCACAGGGAATTTAAGAAAAGTTTTGCTATTTGACGCTTAGCATGGTTTACATTAATCTGGTCTGTACGCAAACACACCCCCTCTTTTCTAAAGAAATCAGCTATGTACACATTTTGTTTTTCAGTATCATTGCACCAACGAGGGTAGCCAGAAGCCTCTTGTTTTTGACGGAGGTGCATTTTGGTGTATTCGGAAAAGAGATGATCAGATTTTTGCTCGAAATGCCAGATTTCATAGATTTCAACAACCACATACCCTTTTGCAATGGCTAAATTCATCTCCACCGTACATCAAGTCCCCACAAAAGCTCTCTCCTCATCCGTGTGGGCACACATTTCCTGTTGCCGTGTGTCAGCACACGTGTGACACAGCGGAAACATAAGCTTACCGCCCAACCGTATGGGTAACACTGGGAAAAAGAGCTTTCGTGGGGGATATACTTTTGCTTTTATAAAACCAAAGTACTTTGTAGGGGGGCCAAATTTGTCATAAATGATTTTTGGATGGCCTATTGGATATTCCTTTGTTTTATTGACAAAAGGGTATAGGCTGGTAAAATCATAGTAGTGTATTTTTTCCCCAGGCCTTGTTTTGTGGTACAGACAAATGGCATTTGTTCTACCCCCGAAAAGGGCATCTCGTGGAATCAGAGGTTGCGGTAATGCGGAGTCAGCCAGGAAATCTGCGCAGCCCCCATCATTTTCTTTTACCATCCGCTTTCACTCGTGCTCCCATAGACTTATGACCTTGAACCCACGGCTTTCCAGGAATGCAGCTTTTAGCTGTGTTTTGTAATAAAGAAAACCATAGGTCGTGGCTGCTATAGGATTCTGGTCTTTATCGTTATAACAGCTCGGACAGCCGTGGTGAAAACAACCATTAAATTCAAAAGCTGTTTCTACCCCACCGATCACGGCATAGCCATCAAGAAAATAAGCCCCCACCTTTTTTTCACCACCACCTTTCAGAGCATGTGTGATCTGTATATTTTCTTTGGCCTCCACATACATCAGCCATTGAATAGAGGGGGTTGAATATCTCTTTGTCTGCCGGTGATAGTTATCTGGTGGGATGAGTGCCACAGTCTTGGGTTCTAAAAACATGAATCTGAACATAGCCATACATACAGATGCAAGGGTTATATATTGGAAAGGGTCTAAACACCTTGTTTGAATTTCTGAGATGTCACCCTGCTCTACAAACACTTCTTTCTCTGTCATTTTCATGATTTCAGCTCGGTAGAGAACACAGGCCTGTCGCAAAATAGATACATCCTGCTGGCAGTAATAAGCCAGCTCTTTTTGCAAATTAAAAGTTTTATGCTGATTGTCCTTGTACCATTGTAAAAATTCATCTTTTTCTTCAGGCAACATGTTACTCACACCGTAATGTTCAACACCCGGCATGGGACCCACATAATTTTGATTTTTCAGCATATTAAAAAAGTGTGGAAAGTACCCCTTGCTGCCTGTAAAACCCATGGCTTGTGGAAGTTTGCTAAGTTTCATAGGCAGGAAATTTAGAGAGTCTATAAAACGGATAGTCAGAGGTTCAACGGTAATTTGTAAAAGTTTAGCACCTTGAACCAACAGCCCCGTGTCCATCTTTTCCTTAAGCAGTTGTTTAAGAACAAAATATCCGTCATAACCTTTGGAATTATGGGCTATGAAGGTGTAACCTTTAAATTTTTTGTCACAAAAAATCTGTATAAAGGCAGAAATACATTCGAGACCCTTGAATTCCCAGTTTCTTTCATCATTTAAGTCCGTCGCATATATGTAATTAGGGACATGCCAGCCTGTTTCTTGCATACATTCACAATCATAAAAAATATACTTTTCAGATGTTTCAGTTTTACCAATAGGGGTCATAAAACATAAGTGGACGCCATCCCCGGTTAGGGGCTCGCGACATAGTTTACAATGACGGCCCTTGCACTTATGTTTCTTGTCCACATAAGACTCACATTTCTGGCACAGTATCTTAGATAAACACGCCACTTCTTTTTTCAGAGCCAGATCCGCGTGTCTATCTAAACACTCTTTAGAACGGCAAAAGAGTTTGCAATTAGGGCATCTCTGTTGTACACCAACATTATTCGTACATGTTAGTGTCAAACAAAGACGGCACCATAATGTGCAATTATGATCGTGACTGTACGGTTTCTGACAGTAACTACAGAAGTTGCGCTCCCCATAGAATTTTTTGACATCGGTTATACCATAGAAATGGTCATCGTGTAGCAACAAGAACACAGTCTTAGGGAACACAGGTCTGTCTGATGTCTTAAAACAAACCCATGATTTTGTGTAAAGCACAACGCGTATGTTTATCTTTAAATGCTGTTCAAATATTGCTACATCATCGAGCATGACTTTTCTATGTACCGGCCACCCCAATTCGTTATGTAGTTTTTTAGCACCTTCTAACAATTCGACATCTGTCATTTTTACCTGTGACATGAGGGCTGTGAGGCTACCTGCAAAACACAGGCTATTATCAGTGTTGTTCAAGTCTATCAAATACATCCTTTTCTTATGAATAATATGGCTAAACAGTATGGTCTTTAAGACCCTACGAGCACCCCCACCCCGATTTCTTATGACAAGTACAACAACCCGGAATATATCACAAACCTGGATTTCTCTGTGACTCTGAAGGAGTTTAGCGATCTGATTTAAGAAATCGTCAGCGTCTAATGCCTCGGGGTTTAACTTACCAGAATATAAGGAATTGTGGAAAAGAGATGAGTGTAGATGCACCTGTACATAATCACCGGGTGAAACCCGACTGCTAACCTCATCCAGAATATGTTGAATACCTTGCCGAATGGTGAATTGAGCCTCAGATAATGATGTTATCCTGTCTAAATTAATAAACCGAAATTCCTCTGAATAAATTACACCATTAAACTTGTCCAATTTACGATCCCACCTTTTCACAAACTGAACATAGCTAACTGGTTCTGATTCTTCAGCGAGGCCTAATGCATGATTATTTGCGCTGTCCTCTGAAACACTGTGATCAAAGACACGGCTTTCACCACGCCCTCCGTATTCTGTACCGGCGTGTGTAGATTCACAGTCAGAAAAACTATCGCTGCGTGATCTTTTCCTGTTAGACTTCTCTCCCACAGCCGCTGATTTTCTAACATTTTCTCGGTCTGAAAAAGAAAATGTAGGGGCTAATACTTTTTTTTTTCTTTTACAGCGACCTTAAAATCTATGTGCTTGATAAAACCGGAATACTCACGATGTTGCTTATCTTTTGGTTTTCGGTATGGAGCTGTTTGCTCTTCTGTACCGGTGTGTGTAGATTCACCATCAGAAAAACTATCGCTGTGTGATCTTTTTCTGTTAGACTTCTCTCCCATAGCCGCTGATTTTCTAACATTTTCTCGGTCTGAAAAAGAAAACGTGGGGGCTAATACTTTTACAGAGACCTTAAAATCTAGGTGCTGGATAAAACTGGAATACTCACGATTCTGTTTGTCTTTTGGCTTTCTGTAAGGTACCGTCTGTTGGTTAGACTGGCCATCTTGTTTTGTAGCATCTTCTTGGTCTAAAATAAAAAAGATTACAGGTTGAGGCTGTCCTCTGAAACACATTATAAAGAACATAGCTGTTAGAAAATTAAAACAACACAGGACATACCTTTTAAATTTCTTTGCCGCCTTCTTTTTGTAAGAGAAAGTTTATTTGTAACCCCCTTTTTCTGCTCCTATTTTTTAAAGACAATCATAAGAGACAGAAACATTACATAGCCAACAATATTTTTAAAAAAGACTCATATCTACTCACCATGTCTGAAGAAAAAGTTGCAGATGATACAAGCTATAGAGACTGTGTGATCTTTTCTGGCTGCTGAAATGTACTGGATCTCATAAGCTTATCATACGACCTGGCTAATTCACAATGCCTTTTTTTCGCAGACAGTACAGTGTAATAGATGCTATATATCTGTGTATGTGGCTAATACACATTCCCATCCATTTCCCAGACGTCTTAAGTGGATTTTAGTTACACGACAGTTCTGCACATTCTTATCTTATGGCCTATTGTTTAGGACACACCTGGAGGCCCCATTTTTTTTCCAGACAAACCATTGTAGGTTTAATTAACTAATCATTCCTAAAACACACCACACATAGGTTCAAAATATTTTATTTCAAATAAAATGTTTTCATCTTGTGAAATTCATTTGAGCATTACAAGTTTTAAAAAAAATAAAAGGCATACATATAATTTTTGTTCATCTGTATGTTCAACTAATAGATTCTGGAAATACATACATTTTCATAAAAAGTCAATTTTTACAGAACTTGGTGTTTTTAAAGAACGATCTATAATCTCTGTCACAGATTAAGCCTTCCACTATTTCTTTTTCGCTGTCTGCCACAGAATTAAGCAAAATATTGAGCAGTTGTCCTGGATTTCTACTGTTGTTAAAATCTCTGACGAGTTCAAACAAAAAATTCAAATTTTCATAAATTAGGACAGTTGCTTTCATTTTATGACCCGCAATCATGGCAACATTTAAAATAGGTCCTAGACACAACCTGTTACAAGCTTTATGGATTTTCTGATGTATTTCATTGCGTTCCCACTTTAAACAGTCATGGTGTCTTTGGCCTGGAGCATGTATTACACACGCTGCACAGTCTCTATGCATAATGCCCTGCCAGCATTTCTTGATAATACAGGCCACCGTTGTTTGTATAACAGATTTAAATCTGTTTATTTCATCAGGTTTTGTACAATCCCTTTGACTGGCTATGACATCAAATGCCTCCCTTTGATATGTACAGAGAAAGCACAAACAGCGTAGATTGGCAGCCTGTATGTGCCCCTGTAGGAGCAGAGATTCGTCACTTCCCTACAAAAAAAAAAACCAAAATAATGTCAGTGTGAACTGCTGTTTCTTCTATAACACTTTTCTAAATAAAAAAACTTCTCTTACCTCTGCTGATCCTAGGTCTTCCAATAAACAGTTTGTTTCTGCATCTACAGTGGCGTGATATAATTCTATATCCTCCAGGTCCATTGTGTTGTCAGATGTTAAGCCAAGTTCTGTGCCAGAATTGTAGGGTTCTTGAGAGTTGAAAAATATTTGGGCAACTGGATAATCCACAAAAGCTGCTATTTCTGGCGGAGGATCTGCCAGACTCTCCTGTAGTTCAAATGGATTTTCAATCGGTGGATACCCCTCTGCAACGGCATCATGATCCTTAAGGAAGTAATTAATGTTGTGTGCCCTGCTGGAAATTCTGCTTGGTGTTCCAAAAAGAGCCATTTTTTCCTTTCTGAAAGTCTGTGTTAAAATGTTCCCCTTACAGCAGGAGCATGCTCAGAACACCTGGAGCATGTTCAGAACAGACCTCTTGTTTCAACCAATCACGTGTTACCACACCCTAGAGAGACATGTCCAGGCTTGTCTCTCTGTATTGGTTTTTTCAAAGCCACTAAAAAATAGCTGTATTTGGATTTGAACTCGGCTCTCTCAAAAAAATAGCTGTATTAGGGGGATTTGAACTCAGGTCTCTCTGTATTTCAGTCTGAACTCTACAGGTCTGTCAGAATACTTCTAACAGTGAGGTCTTAAAAGTAAAATTCTATCACATGGAACGCACTAGTTTTTCTAACAATTGCATTTGTAATTGCATTTGTAAAGAAAATTGTGTCTCTCTGTGCCGTGAATCTTTTTGTGAGAAATAAGAACTGGTGCAGTGGGAGAGAGAAAAGCATTTTATTTTTCCAGGGTTCCTGCTTTTTTTTTTTTTGCAGGTGTAAACATTAACCAGAAGCAAAAAACACATTTCCGGAGTCAGTCACACTGCTCCCCGCTGATGTCAGCACAAAGGGACAGTCCATTTCCGATGATGTAGGCAGGGGCGTGGTTGAGGGTGAGAGGGTGATCCCTCTAACAAAGATGTGCTAATTGCATTTTAGAAAGAAAAAAGATTCTAGCTTGCCTGTCTCTCTGTGCTAGGAATCAGTTTTTGTGTGAGAAAGAAACAACTGAGTCTGTGTGGGAGAGAGACAGAGAGAAAAGCATTTTTGTTTTTCAGTATTAAGCAGAAGCAAAAACACATTTCCGGAGTCAGCCATACTGTTTCCGCTGATGTCAGCAAAAAAGGGACAGTCCCTCTTCTGATGACGCCCTGTTTCCGGTGATGTCATTTCCGATGATGTAGGCAGGGGGCGTGGAGGAGGGTGGGAGGCTGTGGGCGTAGCACAAACCCCGGAAGTGGGTGCTGATTGGCTAATGCCATATTGTGGGGCGTGGCATGGGTGTGACACACCCCCGGAAGTGTATGCTGATTGGATGATGTCATCCTTGGGGCGGGGGCAGGGGTGTGTCAAGTGGGGGGTGGTGGCCACGCCTGGGGGCGGGACTGGGCAGGGCTAACTCACCATTCACTTCTATGGGAGGGGGCGTGGCCTAAGGCGGGACATACACCGGAAGTGGGCGCTGATTGGTGCCTGTCAACATTTTGGGGGCAGGAGTGGGCGGGGCTGGGCGGGGCTAACTCACCATTCACTTCTATGGGAGGGGGCGTGGCCTAAGGCGGGACATACACCGGAAGTGGGCGCTGATTGGTACCTGTCAACATTTTGGGGGCGGGAGTGGGCGGGGCTAACTCACCATTCACTTCTATGGGAGGGGGCGTGGCCTAAGGCGGGACATAGACCGGAAGTGAACGCTGATTGGCTCCTGTCATCCTTATCTCACCTGTCAATCAGTTTGACGAGTAGTGTACCCATTATACTACTAGCATCTGGTATTCCAATGTGGTCTCCCATCCAGCCAGGTACAACCCTGCTTAGCATCCAAAATCAGATGAAATCAGGCTCATTCAGGGTGGTGTGACCATAGTATACACATTGACACAAATACATTTGGATGTTGGCATTTACAGTTGCCCCAAGGCATGAATAAGTGCTAGCTTGAATAGAAAGCCAAGGTTAACCCCCTCCTTCAATCATCTCTGACTTCATCATCTGATCCCTCACCCGACATCCTCCACATTTAACTCTTGTTTGGTTGTTTGGCAGCGTGACCCCTAGAGATAACACTGCAAAATTTACTACTAGAGTTTGCAGGTGCCAGTTTGGAACCCAGGATCACCATGAGCAGGAATGACAGGCGATCACTCCTCCTCTGACTACACTAACAGGGACCCTTGTAAGAGCCAGGGATGGGATCAAGGGTATAAATTGGGGAGTCTTCTGTGTGGGGCCATTGGGGGATTCTTAAAGCCAGAGAGTTGAGCGAGGGGATTTTGATATGGGAGATTGGGTGGCGGGAACTAAATGTCAGGGAAGTGATCGAGGGTTGGGGGACTTTTGCTACTACAGGCTGAGGGAGTGACAAAAAGAGAGCGGAGAAAAACCACAGCCTCAGATGCTAAGATGTGCTCCAAATTGATTTTATTGTGGACCCGACTCAGCTGAGTTTGGAAAAACACTCCTGTATCAGGGATCTATAAAAACATAAATATATATTAAAAACTTGCAAACAAATAACTGATTGCACATAAAAAGTATTATTTTAAATTTTTTATGGAAAAACATGACAGTTGTCTATATAAAAGCACAAATATGAAACATATATACTGGGAATTGTAAGTAGGAAAATGGAAGCAGAGCACATTTATCATAAATATGTAGAAGAGTGAATTTAAAATTAATAAAAAGTTGTCAAAACAACAAAAAATAATTTTATTGTAAAGCAGTGAAAACATGACAAAGTATAAAAAGATGTGTAAAACATTATTAAGTGGATATGAGTCAAGCAACCACATACTTAGGGGTATGTTTACTAAACCGTCTTAATGTGCGCTCTGTAACGTTATCGCGCGATAAGGTACCTTATAGCGCGATAATGTCACATCTTGCGGCGCACAGGTACCTTATCGCGTGATAATGCGCGCCGCGGCGAAAACAAACGATGAAGGCGGGCTAAGGCTCCTGGAGGGCGGAGGAAGGCTCCCCAGGGGCGGAGAGAAGGGGTCAATGGATGGAGAGTGGGAGGGGAGAAGCTCCCTGCACACTAACGCTGTGAAATCTGAGGCAAAAAAATATTGCCAGAGAAACCCTTGCGTTAGAGCCGATTTAAAGGGAAAAGAAACCATTTCCGTCTGCAATGTACAGCAAAACCAGGGAAACCTACAAAAAGTGATACGTGTGATACATGTGCACGGAACAAAAGGGCAAAGAAACAGTGAAAATGACCTCAACAAAATGGAAAAAAAACATAACCAAGCTGGCCAATAGTGATATCAATGGGCAACATCAAAAAACACTCCCAAAAAAACTCCAAAAAAAAAGAAATGAATTTTGGAAGGGTCTACACTCCGTCCCCATACAAGGTGAATGAGCCCACAATGAAATTGTCCAGAGCAGGGTTTCCCACCCCATTGGCCAGGTTTCCTATCTCCAGGGACTGCACTGTCTCTGTGGCCACAGTGTGGTGCAGTGAACACAGCCAGTGTGTTCATGAGCAGAAGATCACCAGTTCAAGTCCCAGCTGGGGCTCCTGCCAATCCAGTCCCCATATTTTAATCACTACTAAACCGTGAAAGTACAGACAAACCTTTATTGCAGAGAACATAAGCATGGTTCAAATGCCTATATTTTACCCTACAGAGCACAGACACCAGAAACATGGACATTACCTAGAGAACATTCCCCCAAATGCAGCCCTGGAGGGCCACAAATCATTCAGGTTTGATGCTGTCTCCAATATAAGGCCATGTCAGCATGTTGGCGGAGTGGTACCGGTGGTGGAGGGGGCAGTCTGCTGCCCACAGCACATCATGGCCTAGCCCTCTTCACGTGGGTGCCATGCACTGCAATAGACAGGCCCTGTCTGACGAACAGCCATGGACTCCCCAGGGAATGCACTGTTTCTGTGCCAAGACGGTGGTGCAGCACACACAACCAGTACCTTCAGGAGCAGAAGGTCACAGGTTTAAGTCCCAACTGGGGCTCCTGCCATCCCAGTCCCCACATTTTACCCACCACAAAAATGTGATAATACAGACAGAACCTTTAGTGCATATAACGTAAACATTCCCAAAACATCTACATTTTACCCTACAGAGCACAGACACCAGAAACATGCGCATTACCTAGAGCACAGTCCCCCAAATACAGTCCTGGAGGGCCACAAATCATTCACATATATGCTGTATCTAATAAAGATGTGTGTGCTTCATTTCCATGCGCCGCCTCCATGGTATGCAGATGTATTCATGCATATTCATTAGGGACAGCGGGAAAACATGAACAGTGTTTGGGCCACCAGGACTGGAGTTGTGGACCTCTGCCCTAGAGCAGCGGCCAACAGGAGCAGAAAGAACCGCACCCACAGGCTCCATTATGGAAAGCCTACGGAGAGGCAGGATATTGGGCCTTGCGTACATCTCACAATACTAGTACGTGCATACCTTACCAATGCCACCATAAACCTGGGAATCTGGTACACATATATCAAAAGGTTGCTATGATTACTGGCAGATAGCAATTCCTAAGTTAAGCACAATATGCTCATTGAGCTGTATCATACCAATATCTCTGATGTCTGTGGAGTGTGTTTCAGGTCTGGTTTCTGACAGTGTTCACCACCCTGGGGAGTGACCACAACAGTATTGCATACCATAGCCATGACTGCGCTGAGTGCAGGACTGGTGAGGTGGCCTGGACTGCAAAAGTGTCCAGTGTTAGCTTGCCAATGTACATAATGAGGAGCAAGGTACTGTGGGTATAGCTCGGACAATGTGGCCTGGGCAGGATGCATGAGCACAGGGCATAGGGCAATGGCTGGGACTTTGTAGTGGCTGGCCATCACCTGCACGGACAGGGTGGCCCCTGCATGTCCTGCTGGGAGGTCACTCACACCCTGACTGAGCAGTCACCATGGCATGACTAGGTCCCCTATAGTGCTAATAGCATCTTTTTCAAGTGATATCTATGGGCTTCCTTTTTTGGGGCCCAATCACTAACTTATCTGCTTGGTGGGTGTGCTGACATCCAGGTTTTCGGTGCACACATTTCTTCCAGTAATATGCACTATGGACTAACAAGCAGACTGTTTGCAGTTAGTATGTGGGAGGCTGGAACACATTGCAGGGTGCAGCGGCTGCAGATTCACTGTGCTCGCTGCTGGAGAATGTCAGATAGTGGTGGTGGGCAGCTGAACATTTCCAGGCTTCCTGTCTGTCTGCTATCACTGTATGGACTGCCCTGTATGTTGTCTGTTCCTCAGCTCAACTGAGGTTGATGGTCCACTCTACCAGCACCATTGCAATGATGTTGAATGTGGATCTGTTGGTGGGAGATTCTGAGCTCCAGAGGGCAGTTTGTGTGGTACTACAGAATCCGCCTATGGGTCCAAAGAGCCGGACTGGCCCCCCCGTGCCCGCCTGCCCCCGCCCCACCCCCTCCCCCCCGTTCCCTATCCCCAATAGTCCTGAGAGCCCATCGAAGTGGGCTATCACTCACCCTGGTGATATGGTTCTATGTGCCTAGAGAAGTTGAATACATTCTCCCTATCCCCAGGAGTCCTGAGAGCCCATCAAGGTGGGCTATCACTAAGCCTTGTGATATGGTTCTGTGTGCCTAGACAGTTCTATACATTCTCCCTATCCCCAGGAGTCCTGAGAGCCCATCAAAGTGAGCTGTCAGGCACCCTGGTGACATGGTTGTGTGCGCCTAGACAGTTGAATACATTCTCCCTATCACCAGGAGTCCTGAGAGCCCATCAAAGTGGGCTGTCACTCACACTGGTGATATGGTTCTGTGTGCCTAGACAGTTGAATACATTCTCCCTATCCCCAGGAGTCCTGAGAGCCCATCAAAGTGGGCTATCACTCACCCTGGTGATACGGTTCTGTGTGCCTAGACAGTTGAATACATTCTCCCTATCCCCAGGAGTCCTGAGACCTGTGTAAGGTGTACTGTCAGTCACCCTGTTGCTATGGTGTATGCAGCTGATGATGTGTGCTAGGACACCCAACCCCCAGGGGGCCAGAGATCTGATTGCAATGGTGGGTATGTCATTCAGATATTGTGTTAGGTTATGGCAGGTAGGTTGCACATCTCCCGTAGTTTGTGAGGTCAGCACCTCATCACACACGTCTTTGATGTATCCAGATGGTATGCTAGGTGCAGATGTGGATGTGTGTAACAGCACCCCACCCCCATGTGCTATGAGATCTGATTACAAAGGCCTGTAACAGAGCCATGTCCCCATAAATGAATGCTGAGTCAGGTAACATATCTGCCCACTTGCTACGAATCCCAAACCTTGTTGCAGATGAACATTACCGATGGTGTTGGAAGGATACATGCACCTGTGGTGGTTGCACAGCACAGACAAAAACCCTGACATGAGCACTGGTGGCAATAGCCTATTCTGGTGCAATGGCCCCTGCCCCTGGTGTTGGCAACCACACCTGCCGTAAGCATACAAGGCCCAGGTCATAGGAACATAACAACATAAGATAGCCCATACTGGGTCATTCCCTCATTCTTCAAGCCCAGTATACTGTTTGCAACAGCGTCCAAACTAGGTTATACGTACCTAGCAGTATCCCCAAGAGAGACACGTTACACAATGCTTGTAGTGGGTCAAGCATTGCTATCCTGGGCCTTGTAGAAACCCAAATGTCATGGTAGTGGCCCCTGGCAAGGTGAATAGGGCCACCCACACAATGTTCCATGTATGGACACAGCACCCATGATTGTTAGGATATCATGTTGCCAGTGGGGTTGGGTCCGAGAATGTGCATAGATCATGACAACACAAATGTGTTCACCAGACCACATACGGGGTTAGGGGGGTTACCATGGACACCATCATTGGCAATCAAAATGTGGCATGGTCATGCAATGTCATGCAAGGGGGCCACAGGGGACTGGAATGATGTGTTCAGGGTGTCAGGCACAGTACACATAGGTGTCACTGCACACATGTCCAGAGACACAGCTACGCATGCAGGTGGCACTGGGAACAGGTAATCACCTGGAACAAGCAGGAAGTAGTCCTTACATGTGGGTATCATCGGTACCGACGGAGCCTGCATGGGAACGGTCTCCAGTGTCCAATAGAAAAGCTATTGGAAGCACCCCACAGCGCCTGTATGCTGCCATCTTGCCTTTCCCAAATGGCTCTCTCCAGTTCATTGTTTTCCAAAGAGCCAGCAGGCCATTGTTCCTGTCATTGCTGAAAAACAGCTATTGTAGTGCCACTCCTGTGGCAGTGTGTGCCTGTTTTTCTTTACTGGTACCACTGGTCTTCTAATTTTATTTTATAAAAGGTCAGATTCCCCCACACAAAGAAACCTTTTTAACAAAAGAGCAACAATCCCCTTTGTAGGTCTCCCCCCGGTTTGGCTTTAGGCCCTAATCCCTCCTCCATCATGGAAAAGCACTCCTCGGCTGCAGAACATATGCTGATAATGTGCCGGTACCTTCTCAGTCACTGACAACCATGATTGGTGTCGCAAATGCTAATGGCCAGATCAATGCATGTCTGAATGTTTGGCCTGTGGGATGTTATCCAAGAGTGGTTGGCAGAACAGAGCAGCCAAGCTCGGTACCCTCTTTCCTTCCAACGTGGCCTCGGTGGCAGCCATGTCATCAAGGGCTTCCTCTTCCTCCCGTGGATCTCAGGTAACCAAACACAAATCTGTCCGTTCCTGAAAGGGTACATCCCCCTCGAAATATCGGACTGTCACTGGCATTGCCCTTGAGGAGCACGCTCCGGGCAAACAGCCCCAGTGGGAGTCCCTGGCCTCCAAAGCCACTTTGGGACTCCATGAAGTTCTGGAGGCCTCAACCTGGTCCGACCACCTGGTGCTATGCTCTGGGGTCCTGGCTTTGGCCAGTACTCATACACAGACATCGTCAGTGTTGATTGACCAGTCTGGCAGCTCTCCTTGTGGCATCAAAGACCTTGGTTCCACCCCAGACCCTGCAAAGTGCAGCACCGGTATGTGCAGCAATTGCAGGACTGGCATTGGCAAATGCACCATTGGTGCTGATGAGTACCGGTATCCACACACCGGTACCGTGTCACTCAGATACTGAGGCCAATTGGTACCGATACCTCACTTTACCTGAGCCTCCGTAGAGAGGATACATCCAATCTCCTGAGGGGTCTGATGACTCTGACAGCTCAGAGGGTAACGATGTACCTCTCCAGGACAAGCCTGCCTCTCCCAAGAGGAGAATGTCCCCTCCTCAGGATATGTCCTTCCTGGATCTCCACACACATGTAGTCAAGGGCCTCTCCATTTCATTAGTAACTCAATGTGAGCACAGGCCACGGGAGACAGAGATTCACCAATATCACCAAACTCCATAGGAGGCAGACATCCTGCCAATACATCAGATCTTAAGGAATCCTCTTTTGAGAATGTGGAAGATTCCTCTTACCACCTCTCCACATTCTCACATGTGCCTACTATGTATCGTGTGCCTCCGTCGCCTGGTTTGCAGAAAGGACACCTCCCTGATCACTCCATCATGGTGGAGTGTGCTAGGAGGAGAATTAAACATTACAAACAACATGCCACCAACCCTCATGGTAGGGAGTGTAAGACATTAGATGCCTTTGGTTGCTGTGTCGTCCATACATCCAAGCTTTCAAACAGGACAGGTTCCTATATCATGTACATGGGAATGTTCCTGTCGGAGGTCACACGAGATCTACAACTGGTAAGTCCACATCTCGCAGATCACAGAGGTCACTACTATGTAGCACCTCTCAGGCATGCCCAGAACATTTCAAAAGTTGTGAACAGGGCAACTTTTGACTGTTTTTCATGCAAAGGCAGAGTCTCTGCCATTGCTATTGGGGCAAGGAAACTTGGCTGACTGCAAGCCTCTCACCTGGAACACTGGGTACAGGATAAACTGGCCAACACCCCCTGTAGTGGTGAAAACTGGTTTTTAAAAACCGGCAGGACAATTATACCTTGACAAGGCTTTCAAATATTGTAGATCCTGCAAAGATGAGAGCCTTAGAAAAGCGCTTCCTCTCCAAAAAAAAAGGATACTATCAGTCCTATGCTCAGCAAGGACAACCTGCAGTACAAGCTGCTAGAAAGGGTCAACAAGCTACTAAGCAGAGAAAGCCGAGAGCTACTCTGCCTCAGCAGACCCAGCTGCCTCAGCCCCCACAGGGCCTTTGACTCTGTGATGGAGTACCTGCCCTTCCTGGTCCTCCAGGGAAAGCAACCGTCAACAATCCCAGGAAGACTAGGTCACCTCATCCACAGATGGAGGCAAATAACATCAGAACCCTGGACTGTGTCCATCATAGAAGAGGGTACAGGCGTCCTTCACATAGCCTGCCGCCTCCTACAATAGTAAGGACATTCAGTTTGCAAACGTCCCCCCAACTGAATCCAGAGGTAAAACATCTTCTACCTCAAGGAGCAATGGAAGAGGTAGCTCATCTCCAACAGGGTTCTGGGTTCTCCCACCCCCCCCACCCCCCCAATTTCCTCATACCAACGGAAAAAGGAGATCACAGACACATCTGACATTTCAGAGAACTGAACAAGTTCCTGTTCCAAAAGACATTCAAAATGATTTCTCTAGGAAACGTACTTCCTGACCTACACAGGCAGAACTGCCTTTGTTCTCTAGATCACAAGGATGAGTACACCCATCTTCTCTGCCAACAAGCACAGCGAAAGTTCCTTTGGTCCCTCCATCAAGGAAACCACTATCCAAAAAATGTTTTCCCTTCAGCTGTGCCGCAGCACCCAGAGTATTCACAAAGTGCATGTCTGTGGTAGCCGGTTTGGTCCGTACCAGGGGAATATTTTTGTGCCCCTACTTGGACGACTGCCTCATCCAGGCACAGTCACAAACACATGCCAATATCTAGGCCCTGTCAGAGATCTCGTGGAATCCTTTCTGACTCCCACTTAAACGTTGGAGCTCATAGGAGCAAGGCTAGATACCAGACTGCAAAGACCTACCTGACTCAGCCTCGCTGTCCTCGCATTGTGCAACGTTTTTGGACAGCACTACAAAAGACTCACCTCTCGCCTCGAGAGATGCATCAGCTGCTGGGTCACATGGCATCTACGGTGCATGTGGTCCCCTATGCTTGTCTCCACATGAGACCAGCCCAATGGGCCCTCTCTTCCCAGTGGACGCAAGCAACAGGCTGTCTCTCAGATCTGATAGTAAACTCAAACCGCCATACCCTGTCCCTGGACTGATGGCGGTCAGCACAAAACCTGTTGGAGGGGTCACCTTTCCTGCAAACCCCTCCTCAGATCCCATTAACAACAGATGCCTCCAAAGTGGGGTGGGCTGCACATGTACTGAACACCTCCACTCAAGCCACCTGGAATTGTCAGGAGAGTCATTTCCACATCAATCTGTTTGAGCTCTGAGCAATTTGCCTGGCTCTTCATGTCTTCCATTCCCTTCTACAGGCCAATGGAATACTACTTTATGCAGAGAATAAGGTAGCCATGGTCTATGTGAACAAACAAGGAGGAACAGGCTCTCTGTCCCTTTGCAACGAAGCTCTTCAACTGTGGTCATTTGCCAGACAGCAGCAGATCCATCTCCTGCCAGTCTATCTCCATGGCAATCAGAAATCTTAGCCATACAAACTCAGTCGTGTTCTGCTTCCGCACAAATGGTCTCTACACATGGACCAACTCTGTAGAATAATGCAACTCTGGGGAACTCAAGATTCATACCTCATCGCAAGTCCATCATATGCCAAACCTACCCGGTTCTGTTCACGAATCCCAGCTCAGAGCTACCAAGCGAGGGATGCTGTCCTCCTCAACTGGGGGCAGGAATGCCTATATGACTTTCCTCCCATTCCCTTGATTGCCAAGACCCTATTGCAACTCCTGAGGGACAGAGGCAACATGATCCTCATAGCCCCACGCTGGCAACAACAGGTGTGATACCCTCTGCTTCTACATCTGTCCCAGGTTTCACCCTGTACGTAGGGTCAGCTCCAGACTTACTGTCACAGGAGGAAGGGAATGTATGGCATACAAACCTCCCGTCTCTGCACCTCAGAGCCTGGATACTGACAGCTGTAACTGATTTGGCCCTCCCCTCACTCAGGAAGTGCATGATGTCCGTTATGCTTCCAGGAAACCTTCCACAAGGCAGTCCTATGCCATCAGGTGGACGTGACAGTTCATTTGGTGACAACAAAAGGCCTGCAACCCTCTTGTCATTCGTATATAAACATGTTTTGGACAAACTCCATTACTTATCAAACAATGGTCTCCAAACTGAGTCAGTCAGAGTCCATTTAAGTGCCATTGCTGCTCCTTCTGAACCCATCAATGGACAACCCATTTCATCCCATCCTCTCATATCCGGAATCATGAGAGGCCTGCATCTACCGAAACCTGCCCTTAGACCACCTCCAGAGGCATGGGATCCCAATCTGCCTCTAGGGCAGCGTATGCTGCCACCTTCTGAGCCCTTAGACACTACTTCCTTAAAGTCTCTGACCTGGAAAGTAAAATACCTTCTTGCAATCACATCAGCAAGTCGTATCAGTGAATTTCCAGCTCCAGTGGCTGATCCACCTTACACACCGTTTCACCATGAAAAGGTAATCCTAAGGACACATCCACACTTCATGCCTAAGGTGCATTACTCCTTTCATTTGAAACAAGAGGTGTAGTTACCTGTAGTCTTTCAACAGCCGCATGCTTCAAATGCAGAGAAGACTCTTCATACCTTGGACTGTGAAAGAGCTGTGTCTTTTCATCTGCAGAGGACCCAGCAACAAAGAAGGTCCCCTCAGCTATTCTGAGTCTCTGATCCCTCGCATTTGGGTACAGCAGTTTCAAAAAGATCTCTATCCAACTGGATTGCTCAATGTATTACCTTTTATCTATCATAGCTAACACCATTCACTGGTGGCCCATGTTCCCGATCACAATGTGAAAGTCATGGCAGCCTCACGGGCTCACCTCCATTCCGTCTATATTAACGACATTTGTGGAGCAGCTACCTGGTCCTCGGTTCACAGCCCACTACTGCTTGGATAAAGGTTCCTGCAGGCATGCTATGGTTGGTCAGGCTGCTCTCCAACACCTCTTCCATACGTAATCCACTCTTAGCTGCCTCTCTTACAGGATGCCAGAGATCCATGGGAGGAAGTGGAAGCCCTCCACAGGCCCTAACCACTCTGGGGGATCCTTCCCTGGCATCTACATCTAGGGTGTCCTCACATGTGACGACCACGTCCTGCTTGTTCCTGGTGATAGCATAGTTAATCACCTGTAACAGGTGATCTCCGGGAACAGCAGGATGAGGTCATCACAAATCACCCATCTCCCCTAGCGGGTTGTGTGTCTCTCTCTCTCTCTCTTTCCCTATCTCTCTCTCTCTCTCTCCTTGTGTCAGCTTTAAACTCAACTGGAGAGAGGCATTTGGGAAAGGCGGGAAGGCAGCACACACGCACTGTGGGATGCTCCCAAAAGCTTTCATATAGGATGCTGGGGAGCGTTCCCACACAGGCTCAGTTGGTACCGACGCTACCCACATGTGAAGACTTATTCCTGGTGTTCCTGGAGATCACCTGTTACACGTGACTAACTATACTGTACATGACACACACAGCAGTGGAGCAGGAGCAGCAAGATGCTGGCCACACAGATGTTTGTTTATGTTGCCCACCCACCAGAGGTAAGCAGTCACTGATGCCCCCACACATTGTTTTCACATCCACAGGTAGAGGATCTCCGGAAGAAGGGGCGCGAGTTGTGGCTCCATCACAGCGACTACCTTGCCTGCCTCCAGAGGGCGGCGCAGGCAGAGCGTGATGGTGAGTATTGACAACCTTGCTGCCCAGTAACAAATGTCACATTGGCCCACCAGCCTGTGTGGTGCCTGCATATGTACATGTGTTATGTGACACACTTGATAATGTGCTGATGACTGTCATCTTCCACAGAGGGTGATGACAATGATGAAGAGCCCACCACATCTGCGTATGCCCTGAGGTGCCCCCCTGCCCACCATGCCCCAGAGGTGGAGGTGGTGGTGGTGGAGGAGAAACCTGAGGTGGAGGCTGAGGAGGAGGATGAAGAGCCGGTGGAGAGTGCAGCGGCGGAGGGGGCTGATGGGGGCATGGAAGGGGTGGGTGGCGGGGTAGCAGGGGAGGGAGAGCGTGTGTCTGAGGTGGGTGTGGGGGGAGGGGTGGAGGAGGGTGTGGATGGTTGGTGGGAGGTGGCAGGGGGGGAGGAGGGGGAGCAGCAAGATGCGACCATATAACGCCTATCCTAATACAACTTCATTGGCTCCCCGTACAAGAAAGGCTTACTTTCAAATCTTTGTTACTCACCTTCAAATCCATCCATGGCATCACCTCCCCCTCATTAACCAACATCATCCAGCCCGCTCCTCCCAACAGAACAAGGAGAACCCCATCTACAAATGTGCTAGTAATTCCAAAGGCTTCAACAAAGTACACAACCGCAACATCTAACAGGGCATTCAGTATCTATGCCCCAAAATGTTGGAACGCATTACCTCCAGGCATCCGTGCGATTACTGACTTAACACAATTCAGAAAGGCTCTCAAATCCCATTTATTTACTCAATACTACCAGATTAACCCTACCCCTACATAAGTGCCTCTCCCTCACCCCCTCAAGTTAACATATCAACTCTATTGTACACATGTTCACACTGAATTCCCAATACTCGATCTCATTGTACATATGTAAGTAGTTTAGTTTGCATACCCCGTTTATCCAAGTTATTACTCCTGTTCTATGTAAAGCAAAAGCATGTTATCCAAGTTGTTTTCTCCTGTTCTATGTGAAGCCAAACAGTTTGTTATGGTCATTTTGTTGTATGTAAACCGCGCTGACAATAGTGCGGTATATAAGAAATTGTAATAAATAAATAAATAAATAAATGTGTGGGTGTGGGAGAGTGATGGGGAACACAGTGCAGCACAGGGCACTGTGGGCTCCCGCCAGCCATGCCATGTCACTCCACCATCCAGGGCCACACACAGGTCGCATGCACATGCCACCACCCAGACCCCTGGGACTATGTGTGTGTGTGGTGGACCTGTATGTGGCCCTGGATGCCTTGGAGCAGTGTGTGCATCTCCTAGTGCACTCACACCAGTGGCTTGCGGGAGTCATTCAGCAGGTGGCTGCCGAGGTGGAGTGGCTGCCATGTCGGCGGCCATCCCCTGAGGGCATCACAGGAGTCATTGATGGAGCCTGTGACGTCCACACATGTGCCCTGTGCTGTCTTGCGTTCCATCACTGGGCATGCAGCATGCAGGGAGAGGGTGTGGCTGATGTGGGGGTGGAGGGAGGGGTGGAGGAGTATGTATAGGGTGGGTGGGGGTGGCAGGGGGGAGGAGGGGGTTGTTTGTGGGGGAGGGTGATGGGTATTGTCCCTATCCCTAACATTGTATTATATTCCCTATGTTTTTTACAATATACACACTGTTTGTTAATTTGAAATGGTCACGTGTATCCCTTAGCAACACACTATGGATGCAAGCATGGGATATGTGTGTAGACAGGTATGTGTTGTAAAGGTAGACATGGGGATCATGCGTGGACTGGCTCCACATGCAGTCGTGGGGGATGACCATGTGTGTAGTTGTGTGAGACCAGGGTGGACCCTGAGATGTAGAAATGTAGACGACGGCCCAGTATACTGAGGCACGTGCATGCTGTGTGCAATGTGTGGGAACTGTTTCTGATGCAACATGCCTGTGTGCCAATAGTACAACTTGCAAACCAGTATGTCTGTGCTGGCAGGGTAAGATGTACTGATGAGCCAAGGAGCTACTCAGGGGTAAAGCTGTTGAGTGTGTACTGGGACAATACATGTCACAGGGATGGTTGGTGAGTAACCGTATACGTTTGTGGGGGGGCAGGCACGTAGGCAGTGTTGCAGGCAGGGAGAAGGGTCACACATGTGCGTCCAATGTAGGGGGTATGACAGGATTTTAACTGTGACGGCTCCCAACACTGGACATGTAGCTCAAGGACATTCCCCCTGTGCAACCCGGGAGGATATGTAAACCACCACACTGCAGCCCAGGGGCTGGGATCTGACACAGTGCATGGCACACATGGCATGTGATGGTGTCTGTGCAGTGATACCTGCCAGTACAGACACCCCACCATCGAGGGGCCTGTGTGCGTGACACAACATGCATTTGCACACTACCTAAGGGGAGCACAGGGACACACATTGGAAAACTCACGTATGTACTGGTTAACAGCTGTTTATTAGACCCGGAGTCACCTCCTGCGTGGCGCCTGTGCCTCCCACAGCACACCACCGCCCGCGGTACTGCACCTTGTCCTGGTGCCTCAGGTGCCGGTGCCGGTGCTGGTGCTGGTGCTGGTGCTGGTACTGGTGCTGGTGCTGGTGCTTGCTGCTGCATTAGCCCCACAATGTCCTCCATGGCATCCGCAATGAGGGCAAACGTCCCCGACCGCATCTCCTCCCGGATCATCCTCAGCTCCCTGGTATTTTCTCCAGTTGCCATGTACAGACGCTGGAGTGCCCGATGAGTGCCTGTGGGTGGGACAGAGGGTGATATGTGAGATTGCTCTCCATTTCCAGCTGTCACACATATACATGTCACGCATATCCCAGAAGAGCAGTCTGCAGAACAGTCATGACTGCCAAACCTACCAACATTTACATCTGTGTCTCCCATGAGCCATCCCCATGTCTGGATGGGGTCTGGATGTGGGGTCGTGAGAAACACAGATCTCACACATGGCACATTGACACAGTTCAATATGACTATGCCAGGTCTGCACACTGCTTGTCTGGGATTGGTCAGATGATCTGAGGGGGCCTAAGAAACACACACACATATCTGGGGTGCCCCAATTTCTATAATGCTGGCGCACACTGCAGATTATCTTGTCAAACGATACTGCGTGACAATACCCATGGCGAGGTCTCTGTCACATGGGGTGTCTGGGTGACCTGCGATCATTGCTCTTCTCTTTGGGCTTATGTGGGGTATATGGGCAAGCACAGTGTGCATGTGTGTGAGCCCCTCACAAATGCTGACACCTGACAAGACATGCTACAGGAGGTAGAATCACAGAGCACATAAGACAACCCCCCAAAATCAGAACTCTGCTATGTGGGCAATATGCAATCATTTTGGGGATGTTAGGACAACCCCGTCGGGATGGTGGTGTCTGTACAGTGATACCTGCCAGTACAGACACCCCACCATCGAGGGGCCTGTGTGCGCGACACAACATGCATTTGCACACTACCTAAGGGAAGCACAGGGACACACATTTGAAAACACACGTATGTACTAGTTAACAGCTGTTTATTAGACCCGGAGTCACCTCCTGTTTGGCCGCCCGTGCCTCTCACGGCACACCACCCCCTGCGGTACTGCACCTTGTCCTGGTGCCTCAGGTGCCGTTGCCGGTGCTGGTGCTTGCTGCCGAATTAGCCCCACAATGTCCTCCATGGCATCCGCAATGCGGGCAAGCGCCCCCGACCGCATCTCCTCGCGGATCATCCTCAGCTCCCTGGTATTTTCTCCAGTTGCCATGTACAGACGCTGGAGTGCCTGATGAGTGCCTGTGGGTGGGACAGAGGGTGATATGTGAGCTTCCTTTCCATTACCAGCTGTCACACATATACATGTCACGCATATCCCAGAAGAGCAGTCTGCAGAACAGTCATGACTGCCAAACCTACCAACATTTACATCTGTGTCTCCCATGAGCCATCCCCATGTCTGGAAGGGGTCTGGATGTGGGGTCGTGAGAAACACAAATCTCACACATGGCACATTGCCACAGTTTAATATGACTATGCCAGGTCTGCACATGGCTTGTCTGGTATTGGTCAGATGATCTGAGGGGGCCTAAGACACACACACACATATCTGGGGTGCCCCAATTTCTATAATGCTGGCGCACACTGCAGATTATGTTGTCAAACGATACTGCGTGACAATACCCATGGCGAGGTCTCTGTCACATGGGGTGTCTGGGTGACCTGCGATCATTGCTCTTCTCTTTGGGCTTATGTGGGTTATATGGGCAAGCACAGTGTGCATGTGTGTGAGCCCCTCACAAATGCTGACACTTGACAAGACATGCTACAGGAGGTAGAATCACAGAGCACATAAGACAACCCCCCAAAATCAGAACTCTGCTATGTGGGCAATATGCAATCATTTTGGGGATGTTAGGACAACCCCGTCGGGATCGTGGTGTCTGTGCAGTGATACCTGCCAGTACAGACACCCCACCATCGAGGGGCCTGTGTGCGCGACACAACATGCATTTGCACACTACCTAAGGGAAGCACAGGGACACACATTTGAAAACACACGTATGTACTAGTTAACAGCTGTTTATTAGACCCGGAGTCACCTCCTGTTTGGCCGCCCGTGCCTCTCACGGCACACCACCCCCTGCGGTACTGCACCTTGTCCTGGTGCCTCAGGTGCCGTTGCCGGTGCTGGTGCTTGCTGCCGCATTAGCCCCACAATGTCCTCCATGGCATCCGCAATGCGGGCAAGCGCCCCCGACCGCATCTCCTCCCGTTCATCCTCAGCTCCCTGGTATTTTCTCCAGTTGCCATGTACAGATGCTGGAGTGCCTGATGAGTGCCTGTGGGTGGGACTGAGGGTGATATGTGAGCTTGCTCTCCATTACCAGCTGTCACATATATACATGTCACGCATATCCCAGAAGAGCAGTCTGCAGAACAGTCATGACTGCCAAACCTACCAACGTTTACATCTGTGTCTCTCATGAGACATCCCCATGTCTGGAAGGGGTCTGGATGTGGGGTCGTGAGAAACACAGATCTCACACATGGCACATTGCCACAGTTTAATATGACTATGCCAGGTCTGCACACTGCTTGTCTGGGATTGGTCAGATGATCTGAGGCGGCCTAAGACACACATACACATATCTGTGGTGCCCCAATTTCTATAATGCTGGCGCACACTGCAGATTATGTTGTCAAATGATACTGCGTGTCAATACCAATGACGAGGTCTCTGTCACATAGGGTGTCTGGGTGACCTGCGATCATTGCTCTTCTCTTTGGGCTTATGTGGGGTATATGGGCAAGCACAGTGTGCATGTGTGTGAGCCCCTCACAAATGCTGACACCTGACAAGACATGCTACAGGAGGTAGAATCACAGAGCACATAAGACAACCCCCCAAAATCAGAACTCTATGCTATGTGGGCAATATGCAATCATTTTGGGGATGTTAGGACAACCCCGTCGGGATCGTGGGGTATGCTGTTACCCACCTTCTGCATTGTGCCGTGCTGCAGCAGTGTGTGTGCGCAGCTCTTCAATGATTGGGTCCATTTCTGGTGGAGGGTTTTCATCTGGCGCTGGTGCATGAATGGGGTGTTGTCTTCTGATCTCTTCGGAGCCCTCTGTGGCAGTGACGTCTGGGGTGTGGTCCTGTGGCTCAAGCTGTACGTGTGTGCTTGGTGTCCTATCACCATTGCTGGTGCTGCCCCTAGACATTGTGGGCTGGGGCTCTGCCACATCCTCTGTCAATTGCACCTCCTCCTCCTCAGCTGGGGCCATGGTTGTGTAGTCACCTGGGTTGTGGAAACCATACACAGCACAGATTGGTTTGCATGGTTCAACTACATACAACTGTTTAACACATCCACCCCACAATCAATGTGTGTTTGGTTGTGGCCTGTACATGTGCTAAATAGCTACCACTACAGCTCCTGCTACCACTATTAGGAATATATAGGCCAGTACCTAGCAGACACATCGATGTGTACATCAGGGGTCCTCAAACTACGGGACGAGGGCCACATGTGGGCCGCCAAGGAGATGTATGCAGCCCGACGGGTGTTTTTGCCGCCGCTGCCAGTCCTCAGGGGCAGCTCTACACAGGACCGCAGCATTCATTTAGCAGCAGCCCAGCTAAGTTAATACCTTACAAACATGCTGCTGCCGCTGCCGCTGTACCAGCGGAATAATCCAGCATCCCGCGGGCCTCCCCCTGCTCTGCAGTGTCCTCCATGCAGCCTCAGTGTTGGCTGTCAGAGCCGCGCAAACAGAAAGAGCTTCTCCTCTCGTGGCTCTGTTAATCCCACCATGGGCCTGATGGTATTTTACATAAGACCCGTGGCGGCATTGACATGGCCGTGAGAAAGGGATACTCTCCCTTAACGCGGCTCTGACAAGCCCACACTGAAGCTGCATGGAGGACGCTGCAGAGCAGGGGGGGCCCCACGGGATGCTTGAATCTCCTGCTGCCACGGTGGAAGCAGCAACAGTAGGCGTGCTTGGGTTATTTCGTATCCTATCTTGCCTGATGGGGGTGGAGGAGGTTTGGAGTGGTAATTGGCTATGGGTGGGAGAGGTAAGACTGGAAGTGTGCTGATGTGGGGGAGGGGTTTAGGACAGGTCATGGCCTATGGGTGGTGGTAAGATTGGAAGTGGGATGATGGGGTGCCTAGGATACGGCTTGAAATGTGCTGTTGGGGATGCTAAGATTGCAAATGGGCTGATGGTGGGGCTAGGAGAGGGCTGGGGTTTGGAAATGCACTTCTGGAGGAACTTGGATAGGACTCGACCTGGGTGTGGAGCTAGGACTGGTACTGGGCTGAAGTTGGGCCAGGGATAGGATTGGAAATGGGCTGATGCTGGGCTAGGACTGCAAATGGGCTGATGCACGGACTAGAGGGGAGCGGATGCTGGGTGTGGCTGGAAATAGACGGGAGGTGAGGTTGTGCGAGGATCAGAATGGGATGGAGCTCGACAAATGAAATGGTGAGGGAAAAAACATTTTGAGGGAGGTAAGAGATATCTACAATTGGACAGATAGTGGGGATTGAGTATGGGGGTCTAACATTTGAGTGGATGACCTAGGAATGCGGAAAGAGCACAAGGAGAAAGATTACTATGTTAAAGCAGATGTAGACAGAGAATGGAAACAATACTAGACATGGGACGAAAGGACAAATGGAAAGCATATGATGGGGAGTTAGCAGAAGACCCAAAGAAACCAGACTAACGTGGCTAAAGCAATTGCCACTGGAAAAACAAAACCAAAATGTTTGGAAACATTCTCTGTTTTTTGTATTTCTGCAGTGTTCGTTGGGGTTTGTTCATAGTTTTTTTTTCCAACTATATTCCGGGCCTCCAATGGTCTGAGGGACAGTGAACTGGCCCCCTGTTTAGAATGTTTGAGGACCCCTGGTGTGCATTATCCCACAGAAGGACCATCCCTGCTCAGCAGTGCTTAGATTAGACACAGACATAACACGTACAGGTCTGAGAGGGGGCTTGTAGCAGACATGTAACCACACGTGCAGGGCAGATATAAAAAGGGATGATGCTAATGAAACATGTGTTTGGAGGGCAGCAAAACACAGAGTAAAAGGGGTGGAATGGGGGACAGCACACTAATGAGCCAAAGGCAGAGGGTGGGAGATGATCCAGGGGAGCAGATATGAGGAGGTGTTAATAAGAAGCCTGATGCACATCCAAAGGGCAGGTACTCAATGGTTTGGGAGCAGCAAGGTGTGATTTGGGTACCTACCTGCCTGGGGATGGGCAGTGTCCAGTGCCTCTGGCAGTCCATAGAGGTATATTGGACCTGGCCGCTCTGCCAACTCCTGCTCCAGGGGTGTTAGGGAGGGTGTAAAGGGGCCTCCCCCTCCAGTTCCCACGGCATGCCGCCGCTCTGCCATCATGTGTGCACGCACACCCCTCTTTATGTCATTGAACCTCTTCCTGAAGCTGTCAAGGTCTCTGCTTGGGCCCCCTTCTTGTGCCACCGCCTCCTGCACCTCCTCCCACACCTGGGTGTGTGTTGCAACAGTGGTGGTGTTGCTTAGTTGTCCGTATAGGACATCATAATTTTCTAGAACAGACGCCAGAAGGATGTGATTTTCCTGTGGTGTGAATTTCTGGGCCCTCTTCCTTTGCAGAGCTGGCACCGGTATGCGTTTACGTTTTGTAGTGAGAGGAACCTGTGTAGGCTGGGCCGATGGCCCTGAAGCCTCCACCACACTCCCTGCCATATCTGTCTCCTCCCCAACAGGTGGCCCCACCTCCCTCTCCCTCTCCCTGTCCCTCTCCCTCTCCACTCCTGCCCTGTCCTGTGGCTCCATCTCCCTGTCCTCTCCCTCCCTGTCAGACATTCCTTCTCTTGCCCTTCTCAGCTCCACCTCACACCTCCCTCCTCTCCCTGCTATCTGCTCTTTACCTCACCTCCTTTCTCACTCACCTGCTCCTTGCCTCCCCTCCCCTCCGTATCCCCTGCTGTACCTCACACCTATCCTCCACAACCAAGCCTCTAACACTCTGATCCGCACCACAAAACCTTAGCTCTCCTAGACACCTGCTTCTCTCTCTCTCTGACACCTTCTCTCTCCCTCACCTACAAACAACCCCTCAACGTGCAGCACGTGTACAGGTTTATTTATAGGGTTTTTACATTGCGCGTGCGCAGTTGCGTGAGCATGTTGGCTGCGTAGTTGCACATGCGCCGCCCAGGCAGGAAATGGGTACTTGCGCATTGCGCAGTCAACTACGCAGCACACGTGTGTGCCGCCATGCACACTGCGCATGCACAGTTGGCTGTGCGCATTGCGCATGCGCCACGCAGATGCAGGACTTGGGTGCGTGCATTAGTTTGTGCGTGAGCTGTGGCGCTTGCGCAGTGCTGCATGTGTGCGGTGCATGCACCATGCGCACAGCCAACTGCGCATGTGCAGCGGTCGCACTCACGCAACTGCGCACGCGCAACACGCGCTACATAAAAAAACTCTATAAATTGTCCTGAGCACATGTTGTACGTTGAGGGCTTTTTGTAGTCGAGGGAGAAAGAAGGTGTGCGTTGGCAGTGATGGAAGCAGCCAGTCTAAATCAGGTGCATTGTGGAGCGTGGCTGGGTTTGTGATTGTTGTTGGTTGTATTGTGTGGCTGTGTTTCTGTGTGGGGTGTAAGGTGTGTGTCTTGGTTAGAGAAGTGTTGTCTGTGTTTCACTGATTTAGAGGAGCAGGGCGGGTGGAGGTTATGGCGGCCTTTGTGTTTGCTGCAGCTGCAGCGCGAGGTGGGCAGGTGGTGCGGTTGCGTGACAGTGGAGATGGTGTCTATGGGGCTGAGGCACAGGGCATGGGTGTAGTCCCGCAGCAAATCAGACCTGCAGCTGTGGGGCCATGGCAGGCAGGGGCTGTGCCCGCACCGCGCAGGAGGCGTGCTGAGGTGCAGGCTCGCCAGCCACGCCTTTACAGGCCCAGGGCCCAGCTCCAGGGCATGCGAGAGAACCAGGTCATCTCCCTGTACAGACTGAGCACAGGGGCTATTAGGGAGCTCTATGAGGATCTAAGACCTGACCTCGAGCCCCTGACTGAACGGTCACATACCATACCAGGTTTGGTCAAGCTCCTTGCTGCCCTACATTTCTTTGCCTCTGGCTGTTTCCAGTCATCTGTGGCCGCAGTGGGTGGCATGAGCCGCCCCACCTTCTCACGCTGTCTCCACCAAATACTGCGTGCCATGGTCAGCCGGGTGCGGAATTATATTGCCATTCCACACACTAGGCAATAGTGGTGGACCCTGAACCAGGCCTTTGAGGCGCTAGCCGGGATACCACACGTGATGGGAGCTATTGATTGCACACATGTTACCCTGGTCCCGCCTAGAGACAGGGAGGTAGTGTTCCGCAACCGAAAACACTATCATTCCCTGAATGTTCAGGTTGTATGTGATGCAAATATGCATATTCTGAATGTGGTCCCCAGGTTTGCAGGGTCCACCCATGACGCCTATATCCTGCATCACTCGGCACTATTCCAACAATTTGAGGCAGGACAGTTTCCCATTTCTGATATGCACATGGTGCTCATGTGACTAGGCGTATGTGCAAATGTGTGTCTTGGAGTAGATCACTCATTGTGTGTGTGTCTCATCTGCCTGTGTGGGATATAGGGGGAAGGGGGGAGGGGGTTTGCCCTCCAAATGCGCCCTGCTATGGTGCTGTGTGATGCTGGTTGATTGGATGCGAGCATTTGTGTGGTTGATACATATTATGTTGTTGCCAATCCATACACCTACCCCTTGTCTGGTGTTTCTTAGGTTCACTCACTCAATCTGTAATAGGGTAGACACCCAGGAAGCTCTAAAAAACATGAGGAGTGATCTAGCTAAGCTTGATGAATGGTCTTAAATTGGCCAGCTGGGATGTGATGGTAGGAAATGTGAGGTCAGGCTTTTGGCCTGAAGCAATCCAAGGGAGCACTATTGTATAGGGGGTGAAGTACTCTTGTGCACTACAGAAGAGCGGGACCTAGGTGTGGTTGTTTCTGCTGATGTCAAAGTAGCTAAACAGGTTGAATAGGCGAGGGAAAAAGCTAGAAGGCTGGCTGGGTGCATACAGAGATGAATGGCTGGCATAAAACAGGAAGGGAGAATGCCTCTGTATATGTATTTTGTGAGACCTCATTTAGAGTAGAGTGTGCAATTCTGGAGACTGCACCTTCAAAAGGATGTGCACAGGATCGGGTCGGAGCAGAGGGTGGCTACTAAAATGATTAGTGGTCTTCACTATACAGCATATGAAGACAGACCGAAGGATCTTAGGATGTACGCCTTGGGGAAGGGAGGGATAGAGGTGATATGATGGAGATGTAGAAATACCTCCGTGGCATATATGTTGAGGGAGAGAGCCTATGAGGGAACATGGGATGAGGGTGGAGGGAGATAGATTCAGGGGTGATATGCCACCATATTTCTTTACTGAATAGGTGGTGGATCCATGGAATACTCTCACAGTGTAGGTGGTAGAGATGAGGACAGTAACTGCATTCCAAACAGCATAGGACAAACACAGAGGATCTATGAAGGTAAAAGGGGGACTGTTGTACCTGTTGATATGGACGGACAGACTAGATGGGCCATGTGGTCCTTTTGTGTCATCATATTTCAATGTTACAATGCTGCATAGTTGTGATGTCATATGTTTCTTAGAGAATGTGTAATGCATTTGTTTTGCACGAATATACCTGTGTCCATTTGAGGGGACATGAGCTCATGCTTTAACTTAACTCATGTCTTTCTACAGGTGATGCAGGATATGGGTGTCGCCCCTGGTTGCTGACCCCTGTGCATCAACCACGGACACGTGCAGAGCGGAGCTACAATGAAGCCCATGCCACCAGCCGCTCTGTCATAGAGTGCACCTTTGGCGTTTTGAAGAGTCGCTTCAGGTGTCTGAATAGGACAGGCGGCGCCTTACAATATACTCCACAGACTGTGGCAGAGATCATCATAGCCTGTTGCATCCTGCACAACATTGCTCTCAGGCACAATATCCCTGCAGAGATTAATGAGGGTCTGGAGGATGATCCGACGTGCCCCCCTGTACGTGCTCGTGAGGACACACGTGAGGGCACAGCAATCAGGCGGCAGGTGATTGAACAGCTCTTCTCATGTACGTACTGCATATGTTCCCACATTTGTTGCTATAGGTGTGTATTGCTAATACAGATTAACATTTGTAGACCAATATCAGTAGGATGCAACACTGCACTGACATGTAACAGACACTGGCTGGCCATCCCAACGTCAAATATCAGCATGACTGGGAACCAAACGATGTGAGCAGGGCAGAACAGAGGGCTGAGGTGGATGATGTGGGTGGGTGGTTTTAGGCTTCTGGGAGGTTTTAGGGTAACATTCGTGGTTTGTGGATGATTGTGATAGCGGATGCTGTGCAACCACAGTTAGTTTTGTGTTATGCTTTAGGTGCAGCAAGGTGAGAGGCATATGGTGTGGGTTTCACACTGGGAGAGAGGACCATGTTTGGGGCCACTTGTGCAGCTGTGTGTGTTTTTCATTTGGTATTTTGAGCTGATTGTGTGTGTGGTATGCTCTTGTAAGCTGGATGTGTTGGTCTGTAATTTTTGTATAGCGCTACATGTGCTATGTAGCACTATATACATGCTCAGTACTATCTGTCATAATGGTAATTGAAACCCTTACGGGGAGTTAGTGGAACAACACAGTGTGGCAGACTGTATAAGTCATCGCGTAGCCCTAACATGGATGCGGAGAAGGATAGGGAATGTGTGCATTGTCCAGCCAGGGGGTTTTTGTTTTTATTTTTCCATTGCAGAATAGACATGCAGTGCAGTGTTGCATATGTACACACAAACAGAAGTGATTCAGGCCAGATAAAAAAGGTGTAGGTTACAGTAGGCAAGCAGAGAGATCAATATGGGGGGTGGATTGGGTTTTAGGGTTGTTTTCAGAGAAATGAAATAATATTTTGCATCAAAATTTTTTAAGCAAATCTAGCTGATGACATGTCAGCATAAACCCATGACTCAACTAAAGGCTGTATAAGTGCATAGAGGAGGAGAGTGCATGCCAAGACACCAACTACATTGCATACCCTAGAGCAGGAACGCTGATGCACATAGGATGGAGCTCTGAAACGCCTGTGTCACATGGGCATGGACAGAAATATATCCATGTGACACCCGTGTGTATGCTTCCAATTCTAAATGTCCCCAACATGCAATGTTTATTCTGTTGTGATCATGTCATGTTTGCCTGTGTGTCCCTTCATTATGTGCTTCTTAATGACTGACTCTCTGCAATTTGTGCTGATGTTGCAAGGCGCATACCAATGCAATATATCTCCTCTTCTGACACAGGGCAGAGAACAAACCAGACACATCTATTACAGTGCATGTGGCATTGCCATCACCCACCTGTTGGGGGACACAACACCATGGAACTTTCCCTGGAAAATGGTGCCAATAGAATGTTTGACCTGTGCGAGTGTGACACATGCCTAGGATGGACAGTATTATTTTTTGATTGCTACTTTGCCCATGACAGACCTGTCCAACACACTGTTGCTGCCGTGCTCTGGTTGGGAGTCGTGCTCATCGCAGGAGACACACAGGACCTTTCATGTACTGTGGCATTTTGGGATGTGACACTTGACTATGCATGCCCAGGGTTGCAAGGATAGTCTTAACCTGACGTGTTGGATTGCAGATACGCTTTGGACTTTGCACACTGTGTACTGGTCCCCACGTGTGAATCAGGGACTGCCATTGTCACTGTATATTGCACATTCCTACACAGTTGTTTCTTTTGGCCATGTGTGTGACATGGAATACAGGATATGCTCATCTGTTTGTTTCAACACAAGCATACAGCCATACGTGTGGCATAGGGGTAGCAATGGAGAGGTCCTGTTGTCTATGTCCACCTAATCTCCACCTGGACATGATACAGGTTTTGCCACAACACCGCTTTAATGCACGCCAGCATCCTGGATTGATGTTTTCAATCAACAAGGGTCTTTGCGTGCATGTGTGGCATCACTGAATCATGTTGAAATATCAATGGTGCATGTGCATATGACTGACTATGTTGGGAAAGCACAGCACGTGGCAATATGGCTTCTGTGTGGTTTATTGTAACATGTTTGCCCTCTATATATACTGTTTCTTGTGTTTGTTTACTGTACAGACGTGCCGCTCTGCATTGATTTACAAACCTTGCATTGCATGTCTGCACAGTCCTATTTATCCCCTGAGGTGACGACACTCACATTGCCACGTTATATTTGGAGTGTCGCAGTATGAGTGTCCGTTGTCTTCCTTCAATTGTGCATTCCATGTACGGTGATATATGTGTACAGACACTGTCTACACACCAACCGGTGCAGGGGGACCTCCTGCATGGTGTTATCTCTGCATGTTTCTGCGGGTAGTTTTCATTTGAATTCTGTCTGTATTCATGAGCCTCTGCTTCCTGTTAGCATATCCTCATTGTGCATTTGATGATTGTTTAGGGTTACATTGTTGCACCTTGGATTCCTATATCAGGCATTATGTGATAGCTGTAACATTATTTTCAATCCGTGGTTCTAAAGTTACAACGTTTCAACAACATATGCTGTTTTCATTTGTGTGCCTCGTCTGTTGCCAGATAGATATATTTTAGGGAACAGATCAGGATTGATGTGTGTTGGTCCCTCATCATGCACCACCTACTGTCTACATGCACTCATATGTGAGTAACACATTTGAGGCGTGCATCAGCATGTGGGGGGTGGGGGCCTAATGCATAGTGCTGCACATTAGGTCTCGTGCCCTTCATTTGTAGACGGTCCATTGACCTTTCTGTCTTTCACCTTGGATCCACCAACCTTGATATTATGATGGCGGGATCTACACTATCTGTGAAGATGAACCCAAATAAACATATGTGTTTGATATACATTTGTCTCTGCTGCTGCTTGATCATGGTGACAAACTTGCAATACAATGTGTGCCTTTGAGTCAGTCCTGACTCCTTGTGACCCAGAGACTCCAGGGTTTTCTTGTCAGTGTCACTGGAAGTAGATTGTCAGGTCCTTCTTCCAAGGTAATGGAGGATTACATGACTTGCCCAAGGCCACATGGAGTGCTAGTGTGAATTGAGCCCTGGTTGCTTGGTGTCCATGGCCTTTTTCTAAACACTAGGCTACTCCTCCACTCTTTGATCACATTGACACTTGTATCTACTGATTTGCTGGTCATGTACATGGCCCACCTGTGCTCACATCCTTGTATGGTGGCAGCTGTGTATCTGCCAGCCATTTGCCACATCACTGGGTATTACAGGTTCCCATACACACACTCTCTTTGGGGTTTTTTTTTTTCCGTTGTGCTCAGTGTGCTGTTTGGGGTAGTGGTTAGAGGCATGTGTTATAATGCCATAGTTTGCAGGTTTGATCCCCACATGTGGTTTATCTTTTTCTTTTCTGTTGTGCTAACTGGACCATTAGGTACCAGCAGATTCATCACCTCTACACACACCCTTCCCTCTCTTCACTGCACACTAAGGTGTGCCCTCTGTGCTGCCTAGCCATCAGATATTATCTGTTACATAGGTCTCTCTTTATGGTGTTTACATGGCAGTGCACTTGGGGGTTTTGTATTGCTGTGGTTCAGCTGGTGTGTGGTACACCTGTTTGCATGTTGAATTCTCTCCTGTCCTGTTCCAGATTTTGCACCAGCTCCACAGAGCATCCTCTGCTGCCCTTGGGGTTTAGTTTCCTTCCTCTTTTGCATGCTGTATCCACTGCATAACATTTCATTGTGTGTGTGCATGTGTCTCTGGTCCCAATTACAGACTGTGTTTTGATCTGTACACAGCAGATCTGCATGTGCATTTGGTCATGGCTACTGTTGGGGGTTTGCCTGTCCTGACAGCCAGCAGGCGTCTTGTGTGATGCCCTGCACTATTTTTGTATGCAGCCTTTGCTAATGAGCTCATGTTGGTGGTATGGCCTACCGGTTTGTGCATTGCCATTTGTGGTAGTGGTCATAAGTGTGATTCCTCTCTGTTCTATTTACTTTGTATGCTTGTCCTGCAGAACTAGTTTTCATTCATGTGACAGTCATGTCTGTGCAGATCTGTGC
Organism: Ichthyophis bannanicus; assembly: GCA_033557465.1. Taxonomy (NCBI): domain Eukaryota; kingdom Metazoa; phylum Chordata; class Amphibia; order Gymnophiona; family Ichthyophiidae; genus Ichthyophis; species Ichthyophis bannanicus. The sequence continues at coordinate 345,471,154 of CM066037.1, forward strand.
TGTGAGCACATTTTACCCTCATCAGAGTTGTGAACCATCCTTCTGTCCATCTTCTGTCTGCCATCCTACCCTTATGTGCATGCTGCTACCCCACGTCCTGCACTCCTACACATTCCTGCATTGCAGCTCTCCCTGGTTGCCTCTCCTGTTGGTGCTCTGCATAGCACTGCTACTCCACTGTCATCCTGATATTTCACCTATCCTGCTATTTCTGGCTCCTATGCTGCACACCTCTTCCCATCCTCTGTCACACAGTGTCATTATAGCATGGTACATTACCATCACTCTGTGCATAGCTACAGCTGCCCCCGATATGTTTGTCCATTTTTCTAGCTGCCACATGGGCTGCAGCTGATTTGTGTGGTCCATCAGCTCTGATCTACATCCTTCTTTTACTTATGCATTGTCTTTCCTTTCTGCTCTGTGCAGTGTTTGGGTTATGTGTGTGTCTGGCACATACCTCTCTTGCCCTTCAAATTGGGGGACCTTACTACTCTTGGGTTCACCTATACATCCTTGGGGCATCTTACACCACACCTTCTATTCAGGCAGCTTATGGGGTGCCTACTATGGTGTCTTGGGAGTTGGCAACCTTTCAACATGGCCTCTGGGGAACATTATAACTCACCTTTGCTGACGTGGTTGTTTAGGATGTGCCTTCTGGTGCACCCTAAAGGGTACATTAATTTATGGCACTGGGGTGGGGTTCTTTTTAGATGGCAGCACTGATTGTTGTACAGTTGCAAGCAGAAAGAGGAGTTACCTCAGCCAACCTTATTCATTAGGTACACTGGGGATTTGAACTCATGGCTACTGCACCATCAGTCAGTGTCTTAACCATTGTGCTACACTGCTGTTCCTCCTTGCATGTCAGTGCACCTACTTAAGATTTTCATGCGTTAAAATGCACAGTGCTGCCATCAAAAACAGTGTTATGACCTTGCGGGGCCTCATACGGCACCCTATAAAGCGCACTATAAGGAACATTCTAGGGTGCCTGGGTGGACAGTGCACTTTATAGTATGCCCTCTGGAGTGCCTTATAGGGCGGCTGATGCGGCACCTTATGTTACAGCACTTTGAGAGTGTGTTTGCTAGCAGCACTAATTAAAACAATATTAAATTGCCTCATAATGCAGTATTACACATAACAGGTAGTGCCTCAGCCAGCCTTATTCATTGGGCACAGTGGGGGATTGAACCCATGACCCCGCACCATCAGCCAGTGTCTTAACCATTGTGCTATGCTGCTGTTTCTCCTTACATGTTAGCGCACCTACTGAACATTTCCATGCATTATAATGCACAGTGCTGCCATCAAAAACAGTGCTATGACCTTGCCGTGCCTCATAGGGCACCCTATATGGCGCCCTATAGGCCACCCTTTATGCAACATTGTAGGGTGCCGTGGCGGACAGTGCACTTTAAAATGTGCCCTCTGGGGTACCTTATGGGGTGCCTTATGCAGCACCTTATGTTACAGTGCTTTGAGAGTGTGTTTGCTAGCAGCAGTAATTAAATAAAATTAAAATGCCTCATAATGCAATATTACACATAACAGGTGGTGCCTCAGCCAGCCTTATTCATTGGGCACAGTGGGGGATTAAACCCATGACCCCTGCACCATCTGTCAGTGTCTTCACCATTATACTGCAGCCCTGTTCCTCTGTTTGCACATCAGCGCGCCTGCTTATGCTTCCCGCGCGTGTTTCTCGTGCGCTAATGTGTGCGGCGCACAAGAGCGCGTGATAATCCCGGTTTGCTAGGTTAAGACTGAAACGCCCACTCCTTATATGGCATCCTGCACACTAGCGCCGGGCGCACATTAGGACGGTTTAGTAAACATACCCCTAAGTATTCAACTGGATTAAGTAACCTAAACATACACAAAAAACAGAAATATCTATAAAAATTTATATAACTAAAATGACAATACATACAAATCATATTAAGTAAATATGAAATGATCAGCAAATATTTGTACTTTTTCAAATTTTTACTTTACAGTACATTTTGTTGTTTTGATCACTTTTTATAAAATTTTAATTCATTCTTCTATGTATTTATGATGTATGTCCTCTGCTTCCATTTCCCTCTTATATTTCCCAGTCTGTATGCTTCATATTTATGCTTTTATGTGGAAAACTGTCATGTTTACACATAGGGAACACAGAAAGGAGCCCTTACTCTCGCAAAAGAGTCCAGAGGAAACACAGGGAGCGAGAGACGTGTATAGGTGAGATAGGTTTATTGAAACCCCTACGCGTTTCGGCTATCGCCTTCTTCAGGGGGCACACAGACTATTGGTATGTAGCAATAAATATTTTGTAGACGTAATACTATAAAATGCAATCTACATATGTAACACAATTGATTCTACGATAACTGGAAGTCACCAAAAGAGTAATGGACGCTTAACAGCGCTCAAAATCCAACTGTTGCGCTCTGTGACATTATCGCACGCTAAGGTACCTTAGCGCACGATAATGGCACTTTAGCAGGTGTTCAGGTACCTTAGCGCGCATTAACGTGCGCAGCGGCGCAAATGAGTGCTGAAGGCAGGGAAAGGCTCCCGGAGGGCGGAGGAAGGCTCCCCAGGGGCGGAGAGAAGGGGTCAATGGTTGGAGAGTGGGAGGGGAGAGGCTCCCCGCACACTAACGCTGTGAAATCCGAGGATCAAAACTAATGCCAGTGAAACCCTGGCGTTAGAGATGATTTAAAGGGAAGAGAAACCATTTCTGTCAGCAATGTACAGCAAAACCAGGGAAATCTACAAAAAAGTGATGTGTGATACATGTGCACGGAACAAAAGGGCAAATAAACATTGAAAATGACCCCAACAAAATATAAAAAAACCATAACCAAGCTGGGCAATAGTGATATTAATGGGAAACATCAAAAAGCACTCCCGAGAAAGCTCCAAAAAAAAGATATGAATTTTGGAAGGGTCTACGCTCCGTCCCCATACAAGGTGAATGATCCCACAGTGCAATTGCGCTCATCAGGGTTTCCCTCTCCATTGGACAGGTTTTCTATGGTGTGCACATGTTCCACAACAGCATGGCGGGCATGTCGGAATGGGCAACTGGACAGATGCTGGGAAAGGGGACACAGAGGGCTGCAGACGGCACATGCTGTACTGCAGCTGGGCCACAGTGCGGACTAGGGTGATGCCTAGGTGGCCCATAGGAATGCTGAAACTGTAGAGCAGCCAGACAGCAACTGATGAGGGCCCAGCATGGGCACGAGTGTGCTTACCACAGTGTCACAGGGGATAGTACCCAATAGGGACCCCCAAGGGCACAGAACAGTGGCAGGTGGTGCTGGGGGGAAGCGTGGACATGTATGCAGGCACCCCTACCCCAGAACCCGCACCATAGGCAGCCACCTACCCGCACACTGGATGGCCTGAGACTGCGCTCCACCAGCACCACCAGCAGAAGAGCATGTCAGCAGGGTGGCAGAGGGGCACTGGTGGTGGAGGGGGCAGTGGCAGCTGCCCAGAGCAGACCGTAGCCTAGCCCTGTGTAGGTGGGTGCCATGCACTGCAACAGACAAGCCCTGTCTGATGAACAGTCATGGTATCCCCAGGGAATGTACTGTCTCTGTGGCAACACGGTGGTGCAGTGCACACAGCCAGTGTGTTCAGAAGCAGAAGGTCACAGATTCAAGTCCCAGCTATGGTTTCTGCCAACCCAGCCCCCACATTTTACCCACTACTAAAACGTGCTAATACAGACAGAACCTTTATTGCAGATGACGTAAACATGCCCAAAACACCTACATTTTACCCTACAGAGCACAGACACCATAAACAGGCTCATTACCTAGAGCAGAGTTTCCCAAATGCAGTCCTGGAGGGCCAAACACCATTCAGGTTACATGCTGCCTCTAATAAAGGTGCCTGTGCTGCATTTCTATGCGCAGCCCCCATGGTATGCAGATGTATCTCATGCATATTCATGAGGGACAACATGAAAACCCGAACAGTGTTTGGCACACCAGGACTGGAGTTGGGAACCTCTGCCGTAAAGCAGCAGCCAACAGGGGCAGACACACCCGCACCCACAGGCTCCATTAGCCAATGCCTCCTGGAGAGGCAGGACATTGGGCCCTGCGTTCATCTCCCAATACTAGCACTTGCATACCTTAGCAATGCCACCCTAAACCTGGGAATACGGTACACAGCTATCAAAAATTTGCTATGATTACTGGCAGATAGCAATACCTAAGTTGAGCACAATTTGCTGATTGAGCTGCATCATAGCAACCTTTCTGATGTCTGTGGAGTGTGCTTAAGGTCTGGTGTCTGACAGTGTTTACCACCCTGGGGAGTGCCCCAATAGTATTGCGTACCATATCCATGCCTGCACTGTGCCCAGGACTGGTGTGGTGGCCAGGGCTGCCAAGCTCCTCTATAGTAGCACAATGCTGGCATAGGTGTGGGAGTGTGTGTCTGTCTATCCAGTGTGTGGTGGCTGAAAACACCCTCCACAGCCCACACTGCCAGCACTGTTGCCAGTATTGGCCTGCCAATGTGCATAATGAGGAGCAAGGTACCATGGGTATAGCCCGGACAGGGTGGCCTGGCCAGGATGCATCTGCACAGGGATTAGGGCAATGGCTGGGACATTGTGGTGCCCGGCCACCACCTGCAAAGACAGGATGGCCACAGCATGTCCTGCTGGGAGATCACTCTCACCGTGACTGAGCAGTGACCACAGCATGGCTAGGTTCCCCCATAGTGCTATGTAGTATTTATTTCATGTGATATTTATGGGTTCCCTTTTTGTGGTCCAGTCACTGACTTATCTGCTTGGTGTGTATGCTAACATCCTAGTTCTGGGTGCACGCATCTCAACCAGAAACATGCACTATGGACTAGCTAGCAGACTGTCTGCAGCTGGTATGTGTCTTGCTGGAACACCTTGCAGGGTGCAGTGGCTGAAGGCTTGCTGCAGGAGAATATCAGATAGTGGTGGGGTGCAGCTTAGCATTTCCAGGCCTACTGTCTGTCTGCTATTGCTTTATGGATGTGTACAGAGCTGCATTGACTGCCCTGTAGGGTGTCTGTTCCCCAGCAGGACTGGGGTTGATGGTCCCCTCTACTGCCACCATTGCAGGGAGGTAGAATGTGGATTTGCTGGTGGGAGACACTGTTTACCCAGAGGGTGGGGTGGTGGTACATAATCCTCCTATGGGTGCATAAGGGCTAAACCTGACTGAGAAATACAGATGTACCCAAGGTGTGTCTCAGAAACTACCTATCTCACACACTAGCACTGCTGGGGACCAGCAGCATGGCCTATTTCTGCCATGGAAGGTGCTGTGGACCTGGTGCTGGGCACCCCACCATGCCCTCAGGGTGAGCACAGTACCTGCACAATGTGACGGTGTGTAGCTACTCTGTGCCAGTACCACACATGGTCAGTTCCCCCTACCAGGCCAAGGTACTGTTGGGGTGCATACCTCATCTTGTGTTCATCTGTAGACGGCTGATTTGCATGTGCAGTGCATCATGGGTACGGGTGGGGTAACCCTATCCTGGTGACCACAGCAGACTGTTTGTGTGGTGACGTGCAGTCCTTCTGCAGCCAGCCAGGCGCTTGCTAGCAGTTATAGAGCTGTAGCCCACTGGTTACTTCACTGCCAGTGGAGCCAGAGGTCATGGGTTCAAACCCACTGTGGGGTTATTTGATTGGGCTGTCCAAAGCATTATCTATTTTTAATGTATATTAGTGCTGCCAGATAAAACACCCTCAGCGTACTGTACCCATAAGGTGCCTCAGAGGGCGCTTTATAGGGCGCCCTATGGTTACCGTCCATATAAGGTGCACTATACAGTATCCTATGGAGCGACTTATAGGGTGCCCTATAGGGGATATTATAGGGTGCTGTGGCGGACAGTGCACTTTATAATGTGCCCTATGGAGTGCCTTATAGGGTGCCTTATGCGGCACCTTAGGTTACGGCACATGAGGGTGTGTTTGCTGGCAGCAATTAATAAAATACAAATAAAGTGCCACAGGAAACAATACTTACATGTCAAAGCTGATGCCTCAGCCAGCCTTAAGTATTAGGCACACTGGGGATCAAACTCATGAGCCCTGTATCATCAGTCAGTGCCTTAACCATTGTGCTACACTGCTGTTCCTCCTTGCGTGTCAGCGCACCTACTTAAGATTTCCATGCGTTTAAATGCACAGTGCTGCCATCAAACACAGTGCTATGGCTTTGCCGTGCCTCATAGGGCACCCTATATGGCGCCCTATAGGCCACCCTTTAAGCAACATTGTAGGGTGCCTTGGCAGACAGTGCACTTTAAAATGTGCCCTCTGGGGTACCTTATGGGGTGCCTTATGCAGCACCTTATGTTACAGCGCTTTGAGAGTGTGTTTGCTAGCAGCAGTAATTAAAATAAAATTAAAATGCCTCATATGCAATATTACACATAAATGGTAGTGCCTCAGCCAGCCTTATTCATCGTCACAGTGGGGCATTGAACCCATGACCCCTGCACCATCTGTCAGTATCTTCACCATTGTACTGCAGCCCTGTTCCTCTGTTTGCACATCAGCGTGCCTGCTTATGCTTACCGCGCGCGTTTCTCGTGCGCTAATGTGCGCGGCGCACAAGAGCACGTGCGCTAATCCTGTTTTGCTACTTTTGACCGGACCGCCCACTCCTTTTATGGCATCCTGCAGACTAACACGGCGCGCACGTTAAGAGGGTTTAGTAAACATACCCCTTAGAGGGCTTTAAACTAGATTCATTGGGGATGGGTGAAGAAAGCCCCCAGGTAAGTGAAAGCCCCCAGGTAGGTGATACATTAAATACCTTTATGGAAATGGGTAACAGGGGTAACATATGGAAAGCAGTGTGTATTAATGCCCGTAGCATGGGAAATAAGATCCCTGAAGTTGAAGCTTTGGTGGGAGTGGCTGACTTGGATTTGGTGGCAGTTACAGAAACATGGTTCACAGAAAACCATGACTGGGATGTAACTATACCTGGCTATACTTTATTCAGAAAGGACAGGGTAGGAAGAAGGGGAGGAGGAGTGGCACTACATGTAAAAACAACTATTAAAGCTTTGGAATTACAGAGATTAAAAGGGAGAGAGGAGGCATTGTGGGTTAAACTAGAAAGAGGGAAAGAGAAATCTATTTGCATTGGTGTGATATACAGACCTCCCTCACAAGAGGAAGAGGTGGACAGAGAGTTAATTGAAGACATACACAGCATTGCTAGGAAAGGGGAAGTGCTACTGCTAGGAGATTTCAATATGCCAGATGTTGATTGGCACATTCCTGCTGCAGTATCATCTAGAAGTAAGGAGATCCTGAATTCTCTACAGGGAGAACTATTCAGGCAATTGGTAACAGACCCCACACGTGAAGGGGCCATACTGGACTTCGTGCTTACCAATGGTGAAAGTGTTTCTGATGTTGTAGTGGGAGATCATTTTGCATCCAGTGATCACCAGATGGTGTGGTTCAGTATTAGGACTAGGGCTGTTAGAATCCATTCCAAGGTGAAGATCTTAGACTTTAGGAAGACTAACTTTGCGAAGATGGGCCAATACCTCAGGGAGTCGTTAGTGGGATGGGAACAGCTGGGGGATGTAAAAAAACAGTGGGCAAAACTGAAAGGGGGTATTTTAAAGGCAACCAACCTTTTTGTTAAAATGGTAAATAAAGGCAAAAGGAACAGGAAACCGCTATGGTTTTCGAAGGAAGTAGCTGAAAAAGTGAAGAAAAAGAGGGAGGCCTTCACGAAATACAAGAGATCACAGAGAGAGGAAGACAGGCATCTGTATTTGGAAAAACTTAGAGAAGCTAGCAAAGTAGTCAAGAAGGCAAAGATTCAAAAGGAGGAGGAAATAGCCAATGCAATAAAATGGGGGGATAAGACATTTTTCAGATATATTAGTGAGAAGAGGAAGGGCAAAAGTGGTATTGTCAGACTCAAGGGTGCAGGGGGGGAATATGTAGAAGCTGATAAGGATAAAGCGGAATTGCTTAACAAATATTTTTGCTCTGTGTTCACAGATGAAGAACCAGGAGCAGGACCTCAGAAAACATCCACAAATAAGAACAGAAGCGAGGGACATCTTGAACAATTTTCAGAAGACTGTGTTCGTGAGAAACTAGCTCAACTTAAAGTAGACAAAGCGATGGGACCGGATGGGATACACCCTAGAATACTGAGGGAACTTGGGGACGTTCTAGCAACTCCACTGACTGACCTTTTCAATGCCTCGTTGGAGTTGGGAGTGGTGCCAAAGGACTGGAGAGAGGCTCATGTGGTGCCTTTACACAAAAGCGGAAGTAAGGATGTGGTTGAAAACTACAGGCCGGTTAGTTTAACTTCGGTGGTGAGTAAATTATTGAAAACGCTGCTGAAAGAGAAAAGAGTGAGGTTTCTGGAGTCCGGCGGATTACAGGATCCGAGGCAGCATGGATTCACCAGAGGCAGGTCTTGTCAGACAAATCTGATTGATTTCTTTGACTGGGTGACCAGGGAGTTGGACCGAGGGAGAGCTCTAGATGTGGTGTATTTAGATTTCAGTAAAGCCTTTGACACTGTTCCTCACAGGCGACTTATAAACAAACTGAGCACCCTAGGGATGGACCCTAAAGTTACTGCTTGGGTTAGAAATTGGTTGGGTGGGAGGCGACAAAGAGTACAAGTAAATGGAGCTCACTCTGAGGAGAAGGATGTTACCAGTGGTGTGCCCCAGGGATCTGTCCTTGGTCCGATTCTTTTTAACATCTTTGTTAGTGATATAGCGGAAGGGCTGTCGGGTAAGGTTTGCCTCTTTGCGGATGATACCAAAATCTGCAATAGAGTAGACACCCAGGAAGGTGTAGATAACATGAGGAGGGATCTAGCTAAGCTTGAAGAATGGTCTAGAATTTGGCAGCTGGGATTTAATGTTAAAAAATGTAAGGTCATGCATTTGGGCTGCAGCAATCCAAGGGAGCAATACAGTATAGGAGGTGAAGTACTTTTGTCCACTAAAGAAGAGCGGGACCTAGGCGTGGTTGTGTCTGATGATCTTAAAGTAGCTAAACAGGTAGAAAAGGCGACGGCAAAAGCTAGAAGGATGCTTGGGTGCATACGGAGAGGAATGGCTAGCAGAAAAAAGGAGGTGATAATGCCTCTGTATAAGTCTTTGTTGCGACCTCATTTGGAGTATGGTGTGCAATTCTGGAGACCGCACCTTCAAAAGGATGTGAACAGGATGGAGTCGGTGCAGAGGGTTGCTACTAAAATGATTAATGGGCTTCATTATAAAGCATATGAGGACAGACTTAAGGATCTTAATATGTACACCTTAGAGGAAAGGCGGGATAGAGGTGATATGATTGAGATGTTTAAATACCTCCGTGGCATAAATGTTCAGGGAGAGAGCCTCTTTCAATTGAAAGCAAGTTCTGCTACGAGGGGACATGGGATGAGGGTGAAGGGAGATAGATTCAGGAGTGATATGCGGAAATATTTCTTTACGGAAAGAGTAGTGGATCCGTGGAATAGTCTCCCAGTGGAGGTGGTAGAGATGAGGACAGTAACTGAATTCAAAAAAGCATGGGACCAACACAGAGGATCTCTAAAGGTAAAAAGTGGACTGTTGTAGTTATGGAAGGACAGACTAGATGGGCCTTGTGGTCTTTTTCTGTCATCATGTTTCTATGTTTCTATGTTTTATTACTGCTGGCCAGTAATAGGTAAATAAGTATCATACATATCTAATATTTGTTCCTCACTTATTATGATTAAGTCTTCCTTGTACCTGCATTCCCCCCACTCCTCCCTCTTCTTTTCTTTCTGATCTGTAAATAGAGGGAAATAAATGAGGAAGTACATTTTTTGCAGCCTTTTGAAGTCTACAAGTTAATTTAGATGAATCCTAGTATTTCATTTTCAGCATACTAGCTATCTTTTGCTAAGATCACTGCGTGAAAAAAACCCCAAGAAACTAACTGCTCTTGGAAAGACAGCATGTTCCTTCAACAAGGCTGATGAGATGGTGATTTCATTAAGGACTGTCCCAGATTGTCTGTCCTTATGGAAAATGAGGAAGCAGTTGCTTTGCTTTGCTGTATGTTTTAAAGGAGCAAACCATTAATTTCTTTATCTGATAAAATTATACCACATTTAAAACTTTAGTTTTGAGAAGAATTGATATAAGTAGGAAAACAAAAAGTTTTAAACGTTTAGAGATTTTGAGACGTGCAGCCCCTTCCAGGCTGATATTCCAATATTTAGTCATTGTAATTAGAAATGTGGGTATTGTATGTATATATTGATTCTGCCTCCCAATTAATACCTTATCAAGAAAAGTTCAGAATTCTATTACGCTATTGTAGTTTGAGATAGACAAGGATCATATTGGCATTTGTAGGCACTGCTTTGGTATTCCAACCTTTTTGTGTTTCAGTATGCATCTGGAAAAACACCTCATGGCCAGATGTGTTTCCAGATGTTCTTTTTTCTGATATTGCTTCCATGTGTCATGGTCAGACAGGTGGAGGCAAAGGGAAGGATCAGGATTCACAAATGATAGAGTTACAATTCTAACTGAAAATTTGGCATTACTCTAAATTCTTCACAATTCTAAATTCTTCAGGATTGCAGACAAAGTCTGTGCAGCCTTTCCTCATTTTCAATTGGGTTTTATTCAATTATCTCTAAAATGAATTAATAGATTCAACAAGTCCTTTTTGGTCAGCAATATGTAAATGCATAGCCATATAGAGTCTTTGGGGTCTATTCCAAGCCACAAATAGTAGAGATATCCGCCCTACCTGGATGTGCATCTCCACTATTTGTCCCCTTTGCCATCCCCGTGCAAGGCTCCCTGTACGAACAGCGGAGTTATATGGGGAACCTTAGACAGGGGCGGGTAGGGACTGGCGGAAGGCAGAGTGAGGGCAGTGAATGGGCGGGTGTTCACCTTGGACATAAGGGCCGATTCTGAGGTCAACCCTGTACATCCGGGATATGCCGGTTAGACGGAGGACTTATTCCATCTCAGAAGTGGAATAAGTCCCCCTGGACATGGGGCAGCAGCAGCGGCCAGCGGAGACAATGCAGGGAGGCATGCACGAGGTTCCCTGCAGCCGGACCCTGGCCATAGGAGGCCAGATTGGGTGTCTGGCTGCGGGGAAAGGACAATCTCAGTGGCCGGCAGTGTTTGCGACCCCATAATGGAGCCGCAGTGCCATGGCAACGAGACTCCATGGCATTGAAGCTCTATTTTGGAGCCAGGCTGAGTTAGCCAGCTATGCATCTGGGCATGCGTCTGATCAGAATCAGGGCCAGCCTGCACATCCAGGCCGGTAAACCCGATTCTGATTCCACGGTATATCAGTACAAGTTTTCATTAGAACAACATGGAAAGGAGTTATCAAGTACTCCCCATAACCAGTACAGCAGTCAAGTGATCAGACTTCTCAGCATGGATTATTGCATTTTTCTTGCAGCAGGACCATGGTGGGAACTTGTTATTAAGGTAACATCTTTTCAAATGCCTTGCCTCAACATGAGTGAGGACTCAAATCAGATTGCCTGTTGGAAAGGGTCCTCATGTATTCTGCTACCCTAAAAGACAGACAATTGCAACAAATGTTTGCTATCATATGTTTATGGAATGTCTCCTTTTTGTAAATATTATTTTGTATGCATTTCTGGAAAAAAATAAGGAATAGCTTATTTTTGTGAATGTGATTGAAATTAGATCCATCCTGATTTGAATCCAACCTTATTCCTTATTTGCCATCTCCAGGGATTCTGCCCCTGTTCTCCTTTTATACAGGGAGCAAACCTATTTGTTGTGTGATCCAATGCACTGCCCTAACAAAGTAAAAAGAAGAAGAAAAGAAGATTATGAAGGAGATGAGACTATAGGCTTCTTCTCTCCTTCTCTTGCATTATCCCTGTTGCTATAGTGTTGTTCATAACCCCTTCTCTTCCCTTTCAGCTCCTGTCCTCTTTGCTTTCTTGTATTGCTGGGACAATGTGGAGCGCTTCAGCAGAGCCCAAACATGCAGCTGATACTTTATGCTGATGGGGGTGGTGGGGGGAGAGAAGAGGTTACAGAAATTGTGCTTTCGTTAATACGCCCTTGGAGCATCTACAGCAGGGAGCCTAATAATGACATGAAGTGAACGCCCTGGTCCTGTAGCAACACTAAAAGACTCAAAGGAAAGGGAAAGGGCAAAAGGCTCTTTGTAACCAATTTGTAATAAGCCAGAGAGCTTTCATCTGAGCTGAAACGTATGATGAATGCAGATGCAGTGATAGCTTAGCTAGGTCAAATGCATACTTCCCATCTGCAGCATTTTGCATGCTTCTGCTTAACAGATGTAGATACTTTTGCCTAAACCATTTTATATCCCCAAGTTTAACTTTAATGAAGTGCAGATGATAAATAGATAAACAGATAGGCAGAAAGACATCATTTTGGAATTGCTGTTCCCTATATTTCACAACCAGAAAATAATTTCATCAGCCTTACTAAAAAGGTTTTTTATCTTTTATCACTGAGGAGCCAATATACAAAAGCCCTTAACCAGATAACCATGAAGGTTATGCAGATAAGGGTGTAGAGAGAGATATTCAGGGGCTCTGTCTAGATAATGCCACTGGATATCTCCTCACAATGCCTCAGCACTATCTGGAAAGTGCGGAGGTAGTCATGGGCAAAGCAAAGGCAGTATTAGCAACTATCCAGATAGCAGTGATATTCAACCATTATCTGGGTAATTTCCACTCTTATGAGGGAAGACTAGCCACATAACAGGACAGCAAAAAAGCTGTCCTAAGAGCTGTTCAGATAGTCTATCCAGACAGTGACTGAATATCACCGGTATCTGGATAGTTGCCACCGCTGATCGCTCTATCCAAATATACAACACTGGCCATTATCTAGATACCAGAACTGAATATCTGGTGGATATTTAAATACTGCAGCTCACTGATGTGATGTTTAAATATCTAGCTTTGAAAATAAGCCCTGGTGAGAATACATTTGCTGACACAGAGGGTCATTTTAAATATATCAAGTAGGTAGGGATGTGCATCAGGAAATAGAACTTCCTCTCTGAAAAAAAAATATGACTATTTTATAACCTGAGTCCTGGGAGCTGCACAGTTTATAAAATAGTCATATTGCCACCCCTGAACTGCACATGCACTGGCAAAATATATGCATGTACAAATAGCTGCAGACATGCTTTTTGTATGCAACATTTGCACTGATATCCATGTATGGGGACACTCACAAAATTGAAGTAAGGGTTAGAAAGCCCAATTTCGGGCCAGTGGACATCCTCTTCCTGGCTCATCTAATGGCGAGGCAGAATTAGATTTTCCCCACTCAAGGCCAGAGGAGGGACATGGAAAGGCTGACTGCACCTGAAGAGGTACTTTAACTGATGAGTCTCACACCTGAAACAGGTGAGAGTTTACAGGTCTACAAAGAGGCGTACTCTAGAGCAATAGAACAAGGACGGTCCAGACAGTACCTGTAAGAATAAAGCTATATAGTATGGGCTAGGATGCTGCACTGATAAGGGCTCAGTTGAAACCACTGTCCTGTATAGACACACAGCTAGCATATGTGCACTTTACTCCAGCTGAGCATTTGACTCCTTTCTGCCCCATGCTCACTGTTCTCATTTTCCTTTGTATCCACCTATTATTCTCTGGTCTCATCCTACTAGTGGACTCATCCTCTTTCCTGGCCCCCTTCTCAGTGGTCTTATCCACCTTCCTGTCCCCCTACTCTTCTTATCCTTCTTCCTCTCTTGTTCAGTGGCCCCTCCTCTTCCTATTTCTTCTTGCCCTCAGGTCAACTCTGAGCTTCATAGTGCAGAGTAAGACCTCAACCACTAATCTTTCCTTACTTTGCAAAAAATGTGCGACATGCCTCAAAAGTAGTCATAGAGGGAGGGGCTCCTCTGAGGCCAATGTGGCCTCAGATATGATCCTTATTCAGCACAGCACACCAATCAAAAGACTGTAGCTGCTATCCCTAGCTATGTTAAGCCGACTGCATTGCCGCAAGGTACTCCCCTTGCTGTTGTCCTCCAATCAGCTGCCTCAATGCCTGACTGGAAGAGACGTGGACGCACTTCACGTGACTGCGTTCCCTCAAGGGGGCCCATCCCATTAAATTCCACACCAGAGAGGCTTTCTGCCTGCTGTCTGCTTGCTTGCTCCTGTGTATGCTTTTGTGTCTACTGCTATTGTCTGCCATTACCTGCACTGCTCTGCTCTCCATGCCAGATAACCCCCCCCCTTGCTGTTGTCCTTCAATCAGCTGCCTCAACGCTTGACCAGAAGTGATGTGGCCACACTTCACTCGACCGCATTCTCTCAAGGTTGCCAGATCCATTAAATTCCACACCAGAGCAGCGTTCTGCACCACAGCGGCACGCACCAAAGGAGCGCGCACAAGGAACACAAAGCGCTCCTTGGGCGAGCTCCTTGGAGTGAGTCCGGGGACACGTGTCGGGGCATTTCCATGAACTCCTCATTAACTACCACCCCTTGCCAGGTGTCCAGGTCTCCCCCTTCTGGCCCGCTGCCCTGGGTGAGCTTCCCCCCCCCCATCTGTATATTATCTTGCTGTTGTTCTGTGCCTTTCACTACTGTTCCCCATATCTGCTATCCCAGTGCACTCGAGTGGCATCCAGCTCTCCCTACACTGGCTTTACCGGGGCCTCTTGCAAGGAACACCTCTAACCTTATTCTCTGTCAGCCCTCCGCAATGGCCTCACACCTAGGTCCTGCCCCCCCTCCTTACTTTGCCTCATGCACTTGGCTCTATTAAACTTACACTCGCTATGATCAAAGTCCATCCCCATTCATGACCTTGTGTTGTAGTACTCCCTTGACTTCTTATTCCTACTGAGACCTGGCAAGGAGCCTCTCCTCAACCATTGCCTTCCCCCGGGATATTCCCCCTTCTCTACCCCCTGCATTGGCGGTGGGGTAGCAGTATTGTTCTGCTCGACTCTTCCTATCCAAGAATTATCCTCCCCTGTGCTTCACTACCCCGAATCTCCTCTACTCTGCCTTTACTCCTCCCCGCTCTCTATTTCCTTCTAATCTACTCTCTTCCCTCCCTGCAGCCATATCTCTGGGACTCTCTTCTCCTCACCCTGTCCGAGGCCTCCCTCCTATATCCCTGCATTTTGATTTTAGGTGACTTTAATATGCATCTTGACTGCCCTTCTAAACCCCATGATGTTGCCTTCCATTTGCTCCTTGTTGATTTATCCTTGCAGCAACATGTCAATTTCCATACCCACTCTGCTGGTCACACCTTCAATGTAATTATTTCTCCCTTAGGCTCCTCCTTTGCTCCTTCTGCCCTCTCAACCTTTTTGGTTCCCTGGTATGACCACCTCTTTCTCCTTTTTGTCCATTCACCTTTCTCTTCCCCTCCCCTCCTCCCCAAGAAACCCTACCAATTTCCCCCCATTGGCACATTGCATTAAACCCGAAACACTCCTGCAGTTTCTTCCCTCTGACAGACTTTTCCCAGCCATTTCCACACTCTCTCCGTGGATCTCCAGGTCCAGACCTGGAATTCCACTCTACTAGCTGCCCTCGACAAGCTGGCCCCCTCCATCCTGTCTCTCAAGCCCGTCGGTCCCATCACCATCCCTGGTATCATTCTGGTCTTTTCCTCTGTTGTTCCTACCTCCACTGTGCTGAGTGCCTCTGGTGCAAGCGCCCTTCACCGAACTCCTTGGCCCATTACCGTTACTGCCATCATCACTACTGCTCCTCCTATATTCTGCTAAACAATCCTATTTCTCTAATCTCATTTCTTCATCCACCAACTCCTCTCACCAACTCTACTCCATCTTATGCATGCTTTCAGCTTCCCATTCCTCCACATCCTCCATCACTTCCCCGTCCTACCTGACCCCGCTCTACTAACTACCTATTTTAATGATAAAGGTCAAGCCCTACGCCTAACCTTTCCTGCTTGTCCCCCTCCCCTCACCCCACTACTCCCGATTCTCCTCCCCCTACCCATCCATCCGTCGTGGATGAACCCTCTCTATCTCATCTCTGGTTTTCCTTCTGGCTCATAACTTCTGATGACTTTACTAAGGCTCTTACCATCTCCCATAAGACCACCTGCCAATCTGACCCCATTCCCTCAACCTGGCTTGTTGAACCCTCTCTAACTCTTGTTCCTCTCATATTGAACATCTTCAACACCAGTCTCTCCTCTGATTCCTTTTCATCCCCCTGGAAGCATGCTTTGATTCGGCCCATTCTTAAAAAAGCTTCCCTGGACCCATCTGTCCCTGCAAATTGTCATCCCATTTCAAACCTTCCCTTTCTCTCTAAACTTCTGGAAAAATTAGTTTTTACCCAGCTGTCTTTTCCACCTTGATGCCACCCTAGCACTTCACCATCATCAGTCAGTTTTCTGGCCAGGCTATAGTACAGAATCCATTCTTCTCTCCTTTCTGAACTACCTCTACAGCTCACATGACCCTGGTTCCATTTCTCTAGCAGTTTCACTTGACCTATCTGCAGCTTTTGACCTAGTAGACCACCACACACTCCTTATCCATTTTTGTGTGGATCTCTGGCACTGTCCTCCACTGGTTCTGCTCTTTCCTTACCTCTAGGTCTTTTTCTGTTCTCTCTGGCTCAACCTCCTCACCAACTACCCCATTATCCTGTGGTGTTCCTCAAGCCCCCCTTCTATTCAACATCTTCTTGGTCCCCTTAACTCTTCTGATTCAACAGCATGGCATCTCTGCAAACTACTATTTATTTATTTAACATTTCTTATATACCACCTTTCATGATATCAAGGTGGTTTACATTGAACAAACTGAAATTATATTGAACAGGGCATTATAACTTGGAGATAACTATTTTACAGGGAACATGAGCAATGGAGGGTTAAGTGGCTTTCCCAAGACCACAAGGAGCACCTGTGGGATTAGAAACCCCAGTCCTTCCAGTCCAAGGTTGCTGTCCTGTAGTAGAATTTGAACTCCTGACCTTCCAGCCTAAGGCAACTTGCCCCAACCACTAGGCCACTCCTCCCTCCACAGATGATGTCATTCTTCTCCACCATACCAATTCCTCTTCCCCCGATATTGCCCCCTTCAATGCCTGTCTCTCCCGTATTGACTCCTGGATGTTCTCTAACTTTCTTCACGACAACCTTACCAAGGTCATGGCTATCTGATCTTGGCTATCATACAGACCTATTTCAAGTATACCTTTCATGGCTAAACTCATAGAAAATGTAGTTAAAACTCAAACACAGGAACACATCGACACCTCAGCTCCCCTCGATGACCAACAATATGGCTTTTGCCCCGGTCATGGAGTAGATACTGTGGTAAGGAGAGTGTAGCACAGCCCTGGGAAATAGAGGAAAAAGAAACTTTTGCTTCTTTAAGGGGGATGGGCTCACCTAAACACATGTGCAAAAGTAAAAGCAGTGAAAGAAACCACGCTTGCAGAGCTAGGCTGAAGCCACACCCAGACTCCATGGCAACCCTAAGTAAGGATAAGGGACACCTGTGGGTGGAGCCAGAGGGGGAGGCACACTGCCCAGAATTTAAGGTTAAGCAAACAGAAAGTGATAGACTCGGTAGAACTGTTAGAAGCCTTGGAGGTGTTGGAAGCCACGGGAACAGCTTGAGAAGCAGCAGCTGGGGAAAGGCCAGAGGACAGGCTGAGTACTTTCCTTCTAGGAGAGAGAAGGGCAAAAGGCTGGCTGTAAGAAAGCTAGAACAGGAAGGCTCAGCTTCTTCTGAAGAAAGACAAATCTTCAGGCTGAGAAAGCCCAGGAAAGCTGGAAGAAAATCCTGCAGTGATTCCCTGAGCAGCTCTGACTCAGAGGACGCTACCTCCAACAGATGTCACAGCTGTGAAACTCCCACAGTTAAGCTCCAAGGTAGGAGAGGAAAGTTGGAAAGAGTTAATGCTTATAACTCTGACTCAGATACTGAGGAGATAGTTATACCTGCTAGCACGCAGAACAGGAAGAAGGGTTTTGTAGATAAAACCAAGCAAACAAAGCCTGTTAATGTTTTACCAAGAGAAAGAAAGGCAGTTCAATGGGAGAAACTGTTTAAGCTGTTAAAGCATGTAAACCTTAAAGTACCTGAACGTATTCAAGTTCCACAATCAGGCATTGCAGAGGAAGAAATGGAGGTGGATTATAAGGAAGATGACCCGGATTCCACTTGCTCTGAAATGGAATGTGCTCTATGTGTTACTGCTGATTGAAAGAAGTAAAATATTAGGAAGAATCTCAGGAAGCAGTTCTCAGGTTCATGATAGCTGAAAGCTTTGAAAAGAGAGAAAGGAAATCTCTTAGTCTAAAACTTGCAAAGCTCTGTCTATTGAAGAGAAGTAGATGATGCAGTTGAGTTCTGTGCTGACCAGCTGAGAAGTGTTTTAAACTGAAGCAGCTAAAGGGAGCCGACAGAATTATTGAGTTCCGTTGTGTGCTTTAACTGCAAATAAAGCTGTTGTTTCTGAGATGAGAAATTTCCTAATGAAAGAAGTAAAGACATTTACTTGTAAATAATACCACTGAAACACACTGTTTGTAAAGAACTTTATTTGGGAGAAAATATCCTTGTTTTCTGTTTCTGAGTTTGGAATCTTCTACAAAGGACTGTTACTAAACTGCACCAAGTTAAAAATCAATAAAAATTCCTGTGTTGCTTTAATACCACTTGGACTGCTTTTATACACAACTACACGTTTAAAGCTAAAAGATAAAAGATGGGAGCCCGTCTTCACTAGGCGACCACCTAGTGGAGGCGCGCCCGCCACAGGTGGCGTAGTTCTTTGGATTTTGCTTTTTCCTATGGTCAAGCTTGGTACACCTTGAAGTTCCATACTTTTGGAGCAAGGAAAAGACCCAAGAAAGGACGGTGTCAACAAGAGTTGGTGGAACGGAAGGAAGATCCGGAGTGGCATCGGAGCCGGAGTCCGTATCAAAGTGGTGGCAAAGCGAAGTCTTGCACCAGAGCCAGGTAACCCGTATGCTAGAGGGGTTAAGGCTCGGATTCTGGTGTAAAGGGGAGGCTACCTTAGTGCTCACCAAGGGAGAAAGGGGAGCATAAAAAGTGCTGCACTTTGTGTTTTCTTGTGTGTTTGTTTGTCTTCACAGCATCAGTCCAGCGATGGAGAGTGCTGATATTCTGGCTTGTGTGGCAGATCAATTCGCCAAACAGAGGGAGATGGCAGCAGTGAGCCAAGAACAGGCGACAGCCATGCTCCGATCCCAACATCAACCACTACTACAGATGATGGCGAAATGGATTGAAACGTAGGAGAAAGCGACCGAAGCTGCAAAGACAGTACCAGGTTCACAGGGTGTTTTTCCAGGAGGGGAAGGCCCTAGTGCTGGAACTTTTTCCTGTGGGCGCCTTACCAAAGAGGACGATGTCGATGATTTCATCAAAGCATTTGAAAGAATAGCTCTACTGGCTAGATGGCCTAGAGAACAGTGGGCATTAAGATTTGCTACTACCCTTACAGGGGAGGCTCTAGCAGCCTACAGGGCAATGCCCGTGACATTGGTCACAGATTATGAAAAAGTAAAAAGTGCTATTAAAGATCGGATGGGATTAAATCCCACGGTCTATCGCAGGCTTCTGCGATCATGTGTGATAAAGGTGGGTGAAACACCCCAAGCTCTCTATCATAGGATAAAGAGTTTGGTCTGTAAATGGCTTACACCCGAAACTAAGGATGTAGAATCTATTTTGGATGCTGTAATTCTAGAGCAGTTTACAGAGGCTCTACCTAAGGAGTTGCAAACTTTTCTAGTGCTACAAAACTGCAAAAACACCCAGGAAGCCATTGCTTTGGCTGAACGCTTTCTGGAGGCTAATAAGTTAAGCCTCAAGAAAGAAGGGGTTTTTAAGAAGGCAGGTATGGAGGCGCTAGAAAAGAAGGCAACATTTGCAAGCCTTAGGAAAGAAAAGAATGTACCCGTGGATAGGATGTGTAACATGCAGAGGAAATGTTTCTCTTGTGGGGAAATAGGTCATCTTAAGAGAAATTGCAAGACTAAAAAAGCTTTTGTAACCACCCGTCCCAAAGATACAGGTGAAGGGTTCCTCTTAACAGTTGAAGTGGAATGGATCCCCACAGAAGCTTTATTAGACTCGGGGGCTGACCAGTCCATGATTTCTCAGGGGCTTTGGAGAAAGATTGAGGCCCAGCAGCAGTCCTTACAGGAATCCTCTAGAGGGCATGTTAGGATCCGGTATGTCCATGGGGCCGCCTCCACCTATCCTGTACAGTATGTCAAAATAAAGGGATTAGGTAGCGGGAAAGAAATAGTGGTAGCCGTAGTACCTAGACTCCCGCATGACATTATACTAGGCCGCGATTGGTCCCAGTTCAGAAAAGGATTAATAGAAGAACTGCAAGAAAAGGCCGGCATGGCAGCTACCCTATCCAAAGAGGAAACAGCAGAAAGGGAGAAATCCTTAACAAAGATAGGAAAGGTTTCCCGTCCCAGGACTGATACGGCTAGAATAGTACCCACTCCTTTGTTTGGGAGGAAAGTAAACCAGGAGAAATCAACAGAAACTCGAAGGGAAATAAAGGATCCAAAACAGAAGTTTGTGCTCTGATTCTGTAGGACCACCCCTGAGGCTAAAGTTCCAAGACGGGCGACGGAACAGGCCGCCGGACTGGATCTTTGCAGTGCTATAGATGTGGTCATACCTAGACAGGGGAGAGCCATAGTGGAGACTGGTCTTCAGGTAGAAATACCGCCAGGGTGTTATGGCCGTATTGCACCTAGGTCAGGTCTTGCCCTTAAGAACTTCATAGATGTAGGCGCCGGGGTCATTGATCCCGATTATAGAGGATCATTGAAGGTACTTCTGTTTAATTTTTCCCAGGAGAACTTTAAAGTAAATGTGGGGGATCGGGTGGCCCAATTGATTTGCGAGCGGGTGGGATTTCCGCCTATAGAGGAGGTGGATGAGTTAACCTCTACCACCCAGGACTCAAGGGGATTTGGTTCCACTGGCATAGCTGAAATAAAAGGGTTAACTACAAGCTGTGTAGGGAAGGAGGAGGATGAGCTAGTACCGCAACTCGCGGAATGTAAGGCAGATCCCGTTCATAGGATCGGTGAAAGGCTCTCCTGGGCTCAGCAGGGAGAGTTATCCAAAGTATTAAACAAGTTACCTGATGTCCTTACTCCTGTGCCGGGGGAAACAAGGCTGGTAGCACACGAAATTGTAACCCCGCCGGGTGAAGTAGTTCGCCAGCGACCCTACAGGCTGCCCGAGGCGAAGCAAAGGGAGGTGGTAACCCAAATACAGGAGATGTTGAAATTGGGAGTGATTGAGGAGTCGAGAAGTCCGTGGAACAATCCGATAGTTTTGGTCCCCAAGCCCGACGGATCTATGCGTTTTTGCATAGATTTCCGTAAAGTAAATGAAATCTCACGGTTCTATACGTATCCTATGCCTCAGATCGAGGAGATCTTGAATCGTTTGGGCCAAGCCACATATCTGACCACATTGGATTTAACAAAGGGGTACTGGCAGATTCCCCTCACCAGGGAATCTCACCCCAAAACTGCGTTTAGTTCCCCAATAGGGCTGTTTCAATTTTGTAGGATGCCCTTTGGTCTCCATGGAGCTGCAGCGACATGTCAACGGTTGGTCGACATGGTCCTGCGCCCTCACCAGCATTACGCGACGGCTTATATGGACGATATTGTAATCCATAGTTCACGGTGGGATGAACATTTACTTCGTATTAAGGCTGTGTTGGGGGCATTGAGGCAAGCGGGACTTACGTTAAACCCTGCTAAGTGTATGTTTGGCGCGTCTGAGGTGAAATATCTGGGTCACTTAGTCGGTCAGGGCATAGTAAAGCCTCTACTGGACAAGGTAGACAGCGTTAAGAAGTTTCCAAAACCTTTAACAAAAAAACAACTTAGGAGCTTTTTGGGATTAGTTGGCTATTATCATCGGTTCATCCTGGATTTTGCGACCAAGGCCGCGTCGTTAACGGAAATGCTTAAAAAAATGCCCCTAATCAGTTGCAGTGGACTGCGGATGCGGAGCAGGCCTTTAGTTTGTTAAAGGAGAAACTATGTGAGGCACCAGTATTGCGCGGGGTAAATTTTAGTCAACCCTTTATTATTCAAACAGACACTTCAGAAACAGGCCTGGGCGCCGTGATGTCACAGAAGCATGAGGGGTCTGAGCATCCTGTGATGTTTTTGAGTAGCAAGCTAACTCCTCCGGAAAAGAAGTACTCAACGGTTGAGAGCGAGTGCCTCGCAATAAGGTGGGCTGTAAATGCGCTGAGGTTTTATTTAACCGGTTGGAGATTTTTACTGGTGACCGATCACGCCCCGCTAAAATGGCTAAATAAGATGAAGGACAACAATGCTCGTTTAACGCAGTGGTACATGGCCCTACAGGAGTTTGATTTCCGGATAGAGCATAGGGCCGGGAAACTCCATACCAACGCGGACGCCCTATCTCGAATTACGAGCTATGCGCGGGTAGTGGCGCCAGCCCGTAATAGGTTAAGGGGGGGATATGTGGTAAGGAGAGTGTAGCACAGCCCTGGGAAATAGAGGAAAAAGGAACTTTTGCTTCTTTAAGGGGGATGGTTTCACCTAAACACATGTGCAAAAGTAAAAGCAGTGAAAGAAACCACGCTTGCAGAGCTAGGCTGAAGCCACACCCAGACTCCATGGCAACCCTAAGTAAGGATAAGGGACACCTGTGGGTGGAGCCAGAGGGGGAGGCACACTGCCCAGCATTTAAGGTTAAGCAAACAGAAAGTGATAGACTCGGTAGAACTGTTAGAAGCCTTGGAGGTGTTGGAAGCCACGGGAACAGCTTGAGAAGCAGCAGCTGGGGAAAGGCAAGAGGACAGGCTGAGTACTTTCCTTCTAGGAGAGAGAAGGGCAAAAGGCTGGCTGTAAGAAAGCTAGAACAGGAAGGCTCAGCTTCTTCTGAAGAAAGACAAATCTTCAGGCTGAGAAAGCCCAGGAAAGCTGGAAGAAAATCCTGCAGTGATTCCCTGAGCAGCTCTGACTCAGAGGACGCTACCTCCAACAGATGTCACAGCTGTGAAACTCCCACAGTTAAGCTCCAAGGTAGGAGAGGAAAGTTGGAAAGAGTTAATGCTTATAACTCTGACTCAGATACTGAGGAGATAGTTATACCTGCTAGCACGCAGAACAGGAAGAAGGGTTTTGTAGATAAAACCAAGCAAACAAAGCCTGTTAATGTTTTACCAAGAGAAAGAAAGGCAGTTCAATGGGAGAAACTGTTTAAGCTGTTAAAGCATGTAAACCTTAAAGTACCTGAACGTATTCAAGTTCCACAATCAGGCAGTGCAGAGGAAGAAATGGAGGTGGATTATAAGGAAGATGACCCGGATTCCACTTGCTCTGAAATGGAATGTGCTCTATGTGTTACTGCTGATTGAAAGAAGTAAAATATTAGGAAGAATCTCAGGAAGCAGTTCTCAGGTTCATGATAGCTGAAAGCTTTGAAAAGAGAGAAAGGAAATCTCTTAGTCTAAAACTTGCAAAGCTCTGTCTATTGAAGAGAAGTAGATGATGCAATTGAGTTCTGTGCTGACCAGCTGAGAAGTGTTTTAAACTGAAGCAGCTAAAGGGAGCCGACAGAATTACTGAGTTCCGTTGTGTGCTTTAACTGCAAATAAAGCTGTTGTTTCTGAGATGAGAAATTTCCTAATGAAAGAAGTAAAGACATTTACTTGTAAATAATACCACTGAAACACACTGTTTGTAAAGAACTTTATTTGGGAGAAAATATCCTTGTTTTCTGTTTCTGAGTTTGGAATCTTCTACAAAGGACTGTTACTAAACTGCACCAAGTTAAAAATCAATAAAAATTCCTGTGTTGCTTTAATACCACTTGGACTGTTTTTATACACAACTACACGTTTAAAGCTAAAAGATACAAGATGGGAGCCCGTCTTCACTAGGCGACTGCCTAGTGGAGGCGCGCCCGCCACTATACGCTCTTAACAGTACTCCTTGACACCCTTGTAAGAGAAATTGACAGCCCCAGAAATGCATTCATACTACTGTTCCTGGACATATCTGCAGCATTTGACAGTGTACACCATACTGTAATGCTCAACAGGCTCAGACAAATAGGTGCTAACTCAATAGTACATAAATGGTTCACCTCATATCTATCTAACAGAACTCAAACTATCAGGATCGGCACCCAAACCTCTAACACATACAAACAGGAAATTGGCCTCCCTCAAGGATCTGCCCTCTCTGCACTCCTCTTTAATATCTATATAAAACCAATTTGCAACATCTTTAAAAAATTCAAAATCCACTACCACATATATGCAGATGATATCATGATGTACATTCCATTCACGATCCCCACACTCCCACTTCAACTATTAAATGACTGTTTCAATGAATTAACAACTTGGCTAGAAGACCACAACCTTCATATTAACCATTCCAAAACTGACATATTGATTGTAACAAAAAACAAATTGTACACCCCCCTACCCACATCACACTTCAGAAACATGATATTTACATAAAAAACGAGATAAAATACCTAGGGGTGACCTTAGACACACACCTCAGTATGAACACCCACATAAGAAACACCACAAGAAAATATACTTTAAGCTCATAGTACTAAAACAATTACGCCCACTGGTCCACCTGAATGACTTCCTGAGCATAATACAAGCTATTATTACACCGCACTTCGACTTTGCCAACCTCACTCTACTAGGCACAACTAACCAAAACATCAGAAGGCTTCAACTTGCACAAAATGCTGCCGCTATAACCATAATGAAGGTACACCCATTTGAGCACATATCACCCTATTTAGCTAAACTACACTGGCTCCCAATTCAATGCAGAATAAACTATAAATTAATAATAACCATCTTCAAAGCTTTAAATAATAGTGCCCCAGCTACACTAAACAAACTCCTCACTAAAGACACACCCCAATCCGCTCACAGAAGATGCAACACCAGTAAAATAAGGATTCCAAAAGAGTTCACAAACTCTAAAAAAACAACAAATAAAAAAGTGTTTTCCCATGCAGCCCCTATACCCTGGAACTCCCTA
The DNA here is from genome assembly GCA_033557465.1 of Ichthyophis bannanicus. Taxonomy (NCBI): domain Eukaryota; kingdom Metazoa; phylum Chordata; class Amphibia; order Gymnophiona; family Ichthyophiidae; genus Ichthyophis; species Ichthyophis bannanicus. The sequence goes on from CM066037.1 coordinate 345,496,315, forward strand.
CCTGAAGAAATAAGAGCCTTAACTGATCTTAAAGAACTACGTAAAACATTAAAAACTCACCTATTTAGCTCCCATTACGGTCCACTTGTGAATTCTCAATACCAAAAAGAAAAGGGATAATATATAACCCTTTGAAATTAATTCCATAACGACCCACAAAAAACATGACCATTTACACAGTTTACGGTGCTTGTAAATAGCTACCCTCATTGTTTAATTCAACATCCATTGATTGTACATAGTTCTCTAAAGTTTAATTGTTAAAGTTAAGATGTACATAGTTCAAGCGATGTTTAATGTAAAAACAGATATGTTACACTGTTTCTTTAACTGTTTTATGTAAACCGCACCTGATCTTTGGAAGGTAGCGGTATATAAGCGACTGTTAAATAAATAAATAAAATAAATCTGATTCACTTTCGGCAGTCCCTCCCCATCCCTAGCACCAATGTTCTCCTCCTCCTCCTCTATTCCTCTTGTCCCCACTTTGTGTTACCTCAGTATTACTCTGGATTCTGCCCTAACCTTTCACAATCACATTTCATCTGTTGTCTGATGCTCTTTTTGTTTTCTGAGACAGATATGCGCTGTCCGCCCTTTTCTCCCCACTTCCTCCCTGACTACACTGTTCCTTTCCTTTGTTATGACCCATCTAGATTACTGTAATATCTCCCTAGCAGGCCTTCCTCAGTATCAACTACATGGATTACAACTTGTACAGTACACAGGAGTCACATTCTCACGCGCACCTCTCGCTCGGACCATATTACACCACTGCTCATTCACCTCCACTGGTTCCCCGTGGCCTTCAGAATCCAGTACAAGATCCTCACTTTCATCCACAAATCAATTCATACTGGGATCCCACATCTTGTTTACCTCCATGCCCCACAGCGCTCACTTAGGATAATACACACCAATTGTATGTTTCTCCCATCCTCATCTCAAGCACATCTGGAATCCACTCTTAACTCCGCCTTTTTCTTTCTTGGCCCTAAACTCTGGAACTCCCTGCCCCATATGGAACCTTCTTTCACCAGTCTCCCACATTGATGTCTTGTTCCCTTCCTTTTCCTCCTCCTCAATGTGTTCTTCTTTCTATCTCTTTCCTGTCTAATCATTAGCATTCTGTTACCTTTTCTATGCAGCATTTAATTTAACTGTATTGTAAACCACTCAAATACTTGCGTGTTAGGTGGTATATTACAAATTGAATAAAGATAAAGACCACCATACAAGTGCCAAAGTAAATATGTAGCTCTGCACTCTAAATAAACATGCAATTATCATTAGAAATGTCAAAGAATCAGGTTATTCTTTGCTGCCACTGTTTGCTTATGCCCTTGGGGATGCTAATAAGCCAGCTATTGGGTGACACCTCCTCTTTTTCCTCATCACTGTCTGAGGGCTCTGGAGGCTGATTGTGGGTAAAGACCAGGTTGAACAGCATACAACATGCCAAGAAAATGTCACACATTTTGGAGGGGTGGTAGAGGAACTCTTCCCCAGATCTGTCCAGGACACCTGAAGCATGTCTTCAACAGGCCAAAAGTGGTCCATGTTGTAGCATTCCTCTGCTTCACTCTAGGGGTTGGCAGTGGAAGTCATAAACTAGGTCTTTGGATAGCCCCTGTTGACTGTGGAAAATATGGCAGAGGAAAAGACAGTGAGTGGGACCCTAGTCATATGTTCAGATAGCAGGGATAGCTGCAACTGCTCTGGTGCTCTGGTGCTTGGCTGAGCACATAGAGGTCAAAGAGGGTTCTGTGTTAGGGTGAAGAATGAGTTTGAGGAATGGTTGCTTACTAAGAAGCCGTCCCTTGGTGATTTTGATGCTGTCAAATTGGTCATGTATGCTTGACTATGCCAGAATGTAGACATCATGACAAGAGCCAAGGAAGCATAGGAATACATTGCTGGTGAGACCTGTGGCATTGAAGACCACCTGCATGTAGAGAGAGTGAAATATCTAGTGGCTCTGATAGCTGCCCTCACTCCCCACATATGGTCTGACTGCAATATTTGCACAATTAATGCCCCCAAAATGAACATAAACTGAGCCAGTACCTGCTGTTCCTCATCAAGGAAAGCAATATAGATTGGCTTTCCTGAGAAAAATATCAGAAACTAAGGGATGCAGAGAGGGGTGACCCTGAGTTATCTCAAAATTTCCAGTGCAAAAGGTGAGGGTTGTAGTTACCATCAGAATCATGAAGTTGAGCCTCCACGTGATGGCATAGGTGGAGAATGGTTTTCTTGATCTTTGCAGTTATCCAGGTCATGCTGTGTCTTTGTAACTGGAACAAGCTGTGGAAACCCAAGAGAACATTTAGTGGTTGTTTTATCTAACCTAAATCTGCATGTGCACTGCTCCTCAGACAAATCTAGGAATTGGAACCTGGCCTTGTAGATCTCTGTGGGTGGAAGGCCATGTGCTTCGGCACACATGGCATACTGTCTCTCCCCTGAACGCCGCACAGCGCAGCCCTTCCCCCCTCCTGTGCTGAGCCGTGCCGCACTGCCACCCCTCGCTGCCGCTGACTCTGGTGATGGGCGGAGTAGCTAGGATCGGCAGCAGGCCATGTGCCTTGGCACACATGGCCTGCCACTTTTGAACTCCCGAAGTTATGTCAGAGGGGGATCAGAAGTGGCAGGCCATGTGTGCCGAAGCACATGGCCTGCCACCGAGCCGCAACCCCCCTAGACCCTGCTGCTGGAATCGGCAGTGGTGCGGCTCAGCATGGGGGGGGGCACGGCTCAGTGCACAGGGGGGGTGGCATGGCTTGGGGAGGGCAGCAAGGCTGGGGCTTCTGCCTAAGCAGGAGAAACCCTTGGGCCAGCCCTGTCTACAGATGATACCTCTTCCTCCTCTGCGGCTTCTCCCTCCTCTGATTCAAAATACATAGGAACCACCATTATACACCACTCATTTTAGAAAACCTATCCACCACCAGCAACACATGACCCATAACCAGCAATATCAAATCCACCACAGCAAAGCACAGCCACAGGCAGAGAAACACACAGTACCACAGTGAGAGAAATGAAGCACAGGAAGGTAGGGAGACAGAAAAAATAGTTAAGACAGAAAATGAAAAGACGCAGATGTAGCTGACAGCGAGCATATAAAAGGAGTATAAGAGTACAAAGGAATGGCGGAGCCTGATGTCCAGCGGGTTAGACGCTTCGCGCTGAAGCTCCCGAGAGGCCTACTCAGAATCCTGACTTAATACCTACATAAATTTAATATTTTGCTCCGAACTTACCGGGGTGCCTCGGGGGGGATGGCGGCCCACAAACCAGCGCGCTTAGACTTCGGGTCTCCCTCTTCTTCACACGGAAAACGCTCCAAAACAGAGTTGTCTTCCCCACAAAAGATGGTTCCACTTCGGGAAAACCCCGAAATGCAACAGGTGATCTTGGAGGAAATACGCGGTGTGAAGGAACTGGTACAGTCCAACGGAGAAGCGCTCCGAGCCATGCGAGAAGATTTCGGTATGCTTCAGGACCGGCTTGAAGGTCTTTCACTACGGCAGGACAACATGGCGGGGGTCCTCGACTCGCACGCGGTACGCTTGGTGAAACTGGACAAGGCTGAGCGTCAGATACAGAATCTTCAAAAAGAGTTAGAGGATAGCAATAATAGAGCCCGTCGCAACAATGTAAGGCTCATTGGAGTACCGGAGGGGGCGGAAGCAGGAGATATAAGAGAATTCCTGGTCAAAACTCTTCCCTCCTTGCTGAAGATCACTTTTCACAGAGATCTGGAAATTGACCGAGCACAACGTGTTCCCACCAACATGGCGCTCAATCGGACGACCCCCCGGCCTATCATCTTTCGCTTACTGAGATATCAGCAAGTTGAGCAAATTCTAAATGCTGCCCGGGCGAATCATCATCTGGAGTTTGAAAGTCATAAAGTCTCCTTCTTCCCTGACTTGGCAAAGCCCACAGTTGACCGTCGGAAGAGACTCCTTGCTTTTCGACCTAGACTTCAACAGCTACAGGCTCGCTTTGGCCTATTGTATCCAGCGAAGCTCAGAGTGACTCTCCATAACCAAACTAGAACCTTCGAAGATCCTGATCTGCTAGCAACATTTTTAGATTCCAAAGAAGCAGACCAGATGCGCTAATCCAACAACTTGGATCTGTAATCTGCCGGATCTGCCCGCCATTTTGAATGGCCCGACGCGGTGATCACAGCCTGGAACAGAGACTGCCTGGACTTTTCTTTCTTTCTATATATAACTTTCTTGGTCTCCTTTCCCTCCATGATGTGCACCTCGGTTGGATTCGGAGCACGCACAGCTATACAGGTTATATGTTTCAATATAGGCCTTCTCTGGGGTTTCTCCCCGCAGACATACGGTCGCCAGTAATTTCTGGGGTTCTGCTTCTTCTCTAATGCACTTCGGTGCTTATTTTTTGTTTATGGGGCGCTTCATTGTTTTTCATTAGCTTCTTTTCTATCATGTCATGTGTACAGCCATATACAGTTACTATGAGGGACATTGTGAAATTCTGTGCGTTATCATGTTCTTTCTCAGAATTTTTAACCCTTCTGAATGGCCTTATGCAAGATCTTATCACTGAATGTAAAAGGCATTAATAGTCCAATCAAAAGAAAGAAAATCCTTAGCTATCTTAATCATGAACATGCTGATTTAGTGTTTCTTCAGGACACGCTTTTAAACTCCGTTGAAACACTGAAACTTAACGCTAGGCCTAACATGGTGGCTGCCTACTCTCCCGCCGTTTCCAAACGGTGTGGGGTGGCCATCTTGGTTAAGAAGTCTTTGCAAGCTACTGTAATGGATACTAGCTCTGACAAGGAGGGTAGATGGGCCCGTGCACACCTTAAGGTTGGAGATAGTGAATTCACGTGTATTTGTATTTATGCTCCGAATGTGGATAATCCTGTTTACTATGCAAGTATTGCGCAGTTGGCACAGGCCTCTGCCAATACTCCATTAATACTTAGTGGCGATTTCAACCAAGTACTTGATCCTTTGATAGATAGACTACCGTCTAGAACGAGTGGTCCACCCAAGAGTCTTGATACCCTTACAGCTCTGATGAAAGATCTTGCGTTAGTAGATATATGGAGGCTGCTTCACCCCTTCGACTTAGAGTTCACCTTTTTCTCAGCCCCCCATCACTCACAATTTAGAATAGATTTTTTTTTTTCTTATCTCCAAAGCACTGATATCCCAAGTGGACATGGCTAGGATTCATCCTCTCCATATTTCAGATCATGCTGCCATGTCTTTCTCATTACATGTCACTACGCAAGGTGAACATCCCCGTGCTTGGTTTTTTGATAGATCCCTACTAGACCAAAAAGATTTTCAGGTTGACATAAAGGCCGCTATCCAAGACTACTTTCATTTTAATTCACCCCATGACACTGCGAGCTGGGCTTGGTGGGAGGGTTTCAAGGCGTCTATCCGTGCAACTATAACTAGCTATCAAATTCGACAGGGGAAATAAAGAAAGCAACATTTACTGATTCTAGAACAACAGATACAAGCTGGAGAGCGTCTCCTCACGTCCCGTACTGACCCATGTATTTTACTTCGCTTACAACGCCTTTGTTTTCAATACAATCAGCTTTTATATACCGCTGCTGCTAAAATATTCAGTTGGTGCAACTTCAGCATTGTCTTCGGAGTGCTAAGGTGCTCCCGCCATCGGAAACCCATACCCAAGGATTGTCGGAGATAACCCGATCTATCGGGAGCTCATCGGGTGCGGCATCTAACTTTTACAAAACTTTATGTAATGCTGTAAATAGAGGCACTCCTACTGCACAGAAATCCTGGGAGCGGGAAATGCATGTAGCTCTGACTCCGGAGCAATGGAGCCTAGTCTGGAGCAAGGTGACACGGGTCTCTCGACCCGCCTCACTCATTCAGACACTTCTTTCTAGCCCACCGATGTTTCTATACTCCTGACAGGTTAGCCAACTGGAACGCCACCCAGAGCAATAGATGCTGGACATGCCATGTGGCCATTGGTTCACTAACTCATGTTATGTATGAATGCCCCGCATTACAGTATTACTGGAGTCGGGTCTGGGGTCGTATTCAATCTATTTTGCACTTTCAGGAGCCCCTCTCTTGGAAGATAGTGGGACTCCGCTCAGCTGCGGGGATCCCCTCTCTTCCCAAATCGGCTTACTTCCTTTTAGACTTTATGCTGGGCATAGCTATTTCCCTAATTACGAAATACTGCAAAATAGCTCCCATCTGAGCCCTAATGAATGGTGGAATCATGTCTGTCTCTACAGTAAAAATGAGCAAATACCTCGTATGTTAGCCTCTTCCGCTCAGACCCCCCACCACTTGTCTAAATGGAAGATGCTCAACGACTATGTTCAAACTGCTAAATGCTCTCATCTGACTGTTTAAATCTGTGTTAATCTCTGTCACATGATCATTCTGTATCGCAGATACTACTTCTGTTTGTTTTGATGTACAATTACTGTTGTTTGTAAGCGCTTATATGATGATACTTATCAGCTTAGAGAAGAAGCATAGGGGTGGGGGGTAATTGGGGTTGCTTTTTCCTTATTGTATGCTTGTATTTGTTTCCTTTGGTGTGTTGTTTCTTTTTGCTTGTTGTAAAATGAAAATAAAAGTTTAAAAAAAAAAAAGAGTACAAAGGAAGATATGAAGAGGCAGAGGACAAAGAAATATGAAGAGCTGCACTAACTGGCTAATAAGTTGCAAACTTACTTGCAGCACCAACCACTACTCTATGCACCAGATCCCAAAAGACAACTTTTTCATGACTGAGATGTCATTTATAGCAAACCTTTGTTGACATAGATGCATAAAAACATTATAAAATATGTACTACAAGCCCATTTCTTGCCCCAAACATGCCCCTCTTGTAGGCACAGACTTCTGCATTATGACCTATATATGCGCATATTCCCCCACCTTTATAAAATGGTGTGCAATGTACAACCCTCAATCTATGTACGTATATATCATCTGTACATGTATATTTACTGCATAAAGTTTATAAAAGTACCCCCATAGCAAATAATTTTTCTAATGGACATAATCCATCACTTTTGCATTTTTATGACATAAATACCAAAGTCATGTGGAGGGTAATTTTATAACAGGACACCTAGGCAGGAAGTTTATGTAGGAGCTTATTTGGAGGCTATTTTATAAACACAACATAAGTGCCTATGGGGCCGATATTCAGCTGTGGTGACAATTGCTATTACAGTGGCTAGCCATCACCTCTTTATATCAAAACCAAATATTCAATGCCAGGGTCATATCTGGCCACCAGCATTGGATATCCGAGTTGGCAGGATAGTGATTTAGCTAACTGGTCAGCGGCAATATTCAGCCACCGGCCAGTTAGCTAAACCAGCTTAAGTTGTCAGCCTTTAAAGTGTCTAACATTAGCTAGTTTAGGATAACTGGTTATCGACTGAATATCGCTGCTGTTTATCTTTGGGTGCCGCCCCTGCTCCACCCCCAGAACGCCCCTGATGCTAGCTGGCTAGCATCAGGGCATTTAGTGGCTCAAATCAGGCTTATTCAGCAGCACTAACCATGTTAGTGTCACTGAATATCCCGGTGAGCGGCATTTAGGTGATTTGCAGGTTTGCAAACTGCCTAAATGTTGTTGAATATGCCTCCTATGGGTCTTTACAAAATAGCCTCACAAAACCTGCAACAATCATGGGTAAATCTACTCATGCATATCTATAATTGATATAAATGTATGCTTGTGAAGTACATACATACGCATATATTTCATAAAATACGTGCATAATAACTTGCGATTCCATCTATGTTCTGCTCAAAATCCTTCCTCTAACACACCTACACTCAGGTTGCATAAAAGTAGATGAACATTCTTCGTACCAACTTTATACACACCCAACCCTGGGGTAATTTTATAAAAGTCCTTTTCTGCAGGTAAATAGAGTTTACGCATGAAAAAAAATTACAGAATTACCTCCATACTGAATAATTGTATAGAAAGAAAAGCAGGACCAGGGGATGATTGTATCAGATGATCTTAAATTGGCCAAACAGGTCAAAAAGGCAACAGTAAAAGCCAGAAGGATGCTTGTTTATTTGTTTATTTATTTTCCCAAACTTCATATACATGCTTCTCATAAAATGCAAGACGAATTACAATAAAAATCATATATAAACTTTGCACAATAACAGTAATAAATTAATTTTTCCTGTTCCCCCTCTCATCATTAAACACTCTCTTACGAAAGGTCAAATAAGACTCTTCATTTCGAATAGATAAAGGAAACTTATTCCACAAACAGGGACCATGAACAGTGAAAAAACCCAAGGAAATCAGGGCTGGCACTAAAATTAAATGAACTAGGCAGCCCCTAGAGCGTCAGTCCTCCAGGGGCTCCCACTGCCACCACTGTTGCCCCTCACCTATACCTACAGTGGTGGCAATGGATTGAAATAGCCCTGCTGCGCTTACCTAGAACAACTTTGGTGCCACGGGACTGTCTGCTTCTGGCCCCACAGATGGCCGTCTTCCTGTTTGCAGGGGGCCCATGTTTAGTAAACTGTGCTAATCCTTAGCATGGGATTTACCTTATGCTGATAGCGTGGGGCACTGTGGTAAAATCCTGCGCTAACCAGGTAGCCTGTGAAGGGGGGACAGGGCAGGTTGGGGTAGAAAATGGACATTGATATCATATCATGGTTAACACAAGTGTCATTGGTGCATGCTAACCACAAATACCATTATTACGGATGCACATACTGCCTTCTTAAGGTGTGGCAGTATGTGCACTTGAAATCCGTTTAGCACGGTGAGCCTGGCTGCAAAGCACTAATAGCAGGGAGACATGCCCCCAAAGATTAGTACAGGCCTCTACACTAATTCCTAGGATCGAAAATGCTCAAACATCATGAGTTTTATTAAACATACCCATTTGTTTAGCTATCTACATAACTGCACAGCAGCATGTGAACATAAGATATGCCATACTGGGTCAGACCAAGGTCCATCAAGTCCAATATCCTGTTTCCAACAGTGGCCAATCTAGGTCATAAGTACCTTGCAGTTTCCCCAAAAGACATGGGTTCCACAATGCTTATATTGGATCAAACAGTGATATCATGGGTCCCTTTTAATAATGGTTTATGGACCTTTCCTCCAGGAACTTGTCTAAACTTTTTTTTAAACCCAGCTACACTAACAGCTTTTACTACATCGTTTGGTAACAAATTCCAGAGTTTGATTACACATTGAGTAAAAAAATATTTTCTCTTATTAGTCTAAAATAGGTTACCCTGTAGCTTCATTGCATGTCCCCTAGTCTTTCTATATTCTGATGACGTAAACAATCGATCTACGTTTACCCGTTCCACTCCATTCATTAATTTATAGACCTCTATCATATCTCCCCTCAGCCATCTCTTTTCCAGGTTGAAGAATACTAACCTTTTTAGCCTCTCTTCATAGGGGTATCCTTCCATCCCCTTTACCATTTTGGTGGCTCTTCTCTGTACCTTTTCTAATAACGCTATAGCCTTTTTAAGATATGGCGACCAGAACTGCACACAATATTCAAGGTACAGTCGCACCATGGAACGATATATTTCTGGCTTTTCTTTTTGAATATGCATCGATAAAAACCCTCTCTCAACAACTGGTGCCAAGCAGAACTAGTCATTTCCCCATAGACTGATTCCAGTGCTATTCAGTAACAGCAACAGCAACAGAAATCCTCTCCAGGACCAGGCATATTGGGACATGTTTAGTAAAGGTTAATGCGCACGTGGCAGCTCTTCATGCATTTTGGGGCCATGTTTACTAAATGTTAGTACACAGTACTGTATCTGCCACCATGCCCATAGGAATAAAATGGGAGCTACAGCAGACAGTGCACACTAAAATTTAGTAAACATGACCCTATAAAAAAGTCCCTCGGGATCCACAGAATAAATCTACCATGGTATAACATACTAACTTCCAAATCTCACACAACAATAATCTATCTAGAAAAGGCAGAATCATAAATACTGCAATAGTTCCTAGAACATCAGTATACCTATTGGTAAAACTGAACAAGACAGACTACCACAAATCCCTAAACAGAAACTCCATGCTAATAGAATACCTGGCTTTGGCCACCAATGCATAACACAGATATACCCTCATCAAATTACCATAAATTAAAAATAAAAATATGATCAGTGGTTCCCAACCTGTGGTCCTGCGAACCCTCTATGAGATCATTACAGGAGGTCCACAGGACACTAAAAAGAGAAAAAAAGAGGCTGCTGTGGGCTGCCTGAGGAGAAAAGAGACATTGGATTGGGAGAAGGGGAGAGACAGAGAGATTAGAAGGAACTGGATGGGGGGGAGGTGGAGAGAAAGTTACTGAGATTGGTGATGGCTAGTTGGGGGAGAAAGAGAGACTAGTAAAGACAGGAAGGGGAAGGAAGATAAAGAGAGCTAGTGGGGAAAGGCCTGGCACTATAGGAAGGGAGTGCAGAAAGAGTAGAGGGGATGAATAGGGGTCCTTGTACTTTTTTGGAGATTCATAAGGGATCCACACAACCAAAAAGGTTCAGAACTGAGAAATAGAAAAAGATGTATTTCCCCCTGTACTATGCAAAATTTAAAGATGACAGGTGTACAAAAACTGACATATCCCAATTACTAAATTGAAAACAAAATTAATGTCTCTTAGGGGTATGTTTACTAAACCGTCCTAATGTTACCGGCGCTAGTTGCAGCGATAATGTGAAGAATGCCATATAAGGAGTGGGCGTTCCGGTCCTAAGGTAGCAAGAATCTGTATCGCGCGATAGTGGGTGCCGTGACACGTTAACGGGCGTTAACCCTAAGTTCATGCCAGCGTAATGCTAGAAACTATAAAGATGCAGCCCACTGGTTACTGCAATGACTGCAGAGGCAGAGGTCATGGGTTTGATCCTGCAGTGGTGTTATGTAAGAAGGCTGTCTGAGGCAATTCTTTTTAATCTAAATCAGTGCTGTCTGAGGCATTTCCTTTTTTAAGTTAAATCAGTGCTGCCATCAAAAACACCCTCACAGTGCCGTAACATATATATAACGCACTCCATAGGGCACATTATAAAGTGCCCTGTCCACCAAGGTGCCTTCTAATGTGCCCTACAGGGCGCCTTATGAGGCACCTTAAGATTACAGCACTGTGAGGGTGCATTTTGCTGGCAGCACTGATTTAAATTAAAAGGAAAAGCCTCAGACAGCCTTATTAAATAACACCACTGCAGGATCGTACAAAATACAAAATACTAACAACCACCTTCAAACTCATCCACAACTTAGCACCTTCCTTCCTCAACAACCTAGTAAGATTGCAACCTCCTACCCGAAACAGAAGAACCCACAATTCCAACATCCTTCACACTCCAACAGATATAAGATCTGCCAAAGCTAACACCAGCCACAGGGCTTTCTCATATGCGGCGCCAACACTGTGGAACCAACTCCCACCAGAACTACGAGCTAGCAATGACCTTCTAGACTTCAGAAAGAAACTCAAAACGCACATTTTCCAATCACATTTCAACCTGAACTAAACCCACAGATGGAGCAGCCCCTGACCACTGTGTCCAAGAAGATTATCCTGTATATATGTATTTATGTATATATGTAAATGAACTCCCCCATAGCTAAGAAGTGTTAACTCTGTATGATGTGCTTTTCTGACAATCTGTATGTAAACAAAATTTGTACCTGCCTTGATTCGGCAGTTTCACAATAGTAATCCTACCCGCTTCTGATCGCTGGAAGGAGCGGGCTACAAATGCTTGCTAAATAAATAAAATAAATAAATAAATAAAATCAAACCCATGACCTCTACCTCCACAGTCATTGAAGTAACCAGTGGGCTACATCTCTATACCTACTAGTACTCCGCTGGCTGGTTACAGAAAGACTGCAGGTCACCACACAAACTGTCTGCGGTGGTTACCAGGATAGGGTAAACCCACCCGTGCCCATGATGCACTGCACATACAGATCAGCAGTCTACAGCTGATCACAAGATGGGGTATGCACCCCCACAGCATCTCGGCCTGGTAGGGGGAACTGACCGTGTGTGTTACTGGCACAGAGTTGCTACAAACCGTGACATTGTGCGGGTCCTGTGCTCACCCTGAGGATGAGGTGGGGTGCCCAGCACCAGGTCCTCAGCACCTGGCTGATCTGAGATAGGCTATGCTACAGGTCCCCCATCAGTACCAGTGTGTGCTAGGTAGTCCTTGCAGACACATGTAGGATGCACCTGTGTCCATCTGTATTTCCCAGTCACATCTAGCCCTTGTGAATTATGATGCACACAGAATATTGCATTTCTTGTGTGGGTGCTATGGTCGCATGTTATAAGTGAAGGGGGGTGTTTGGACCCAAAAGTGGATTATGTAGCACCACCCAACCTGCTCTCTGTGGTTCAGAGTGGGGGGGACAGGATCTCCCACCAACAGATCCACATTGTATATCTCTGCAATGGTGGCAGTAGAGGGAACCATCAACCCCAGTCCTGCTGGGGAACAGGCACCCTACAGCGCAGTCGATGCAGATCTGTATGCACTGCTATCACTTTTCTGGGTTTCCCTGCCTTTGCTGTACATTGCTGACTGAAATGGTTTCTCTCTCCTGTAAATGTGCCTCTAACGCGAGGGTTTCACTGGTGTTAGTGTTCAGACCCAGATTTCACAGCGTTAGTGTGCCTGGAGCCTCTCCCCGTCCACTCTCCACCCATTGACCCCTATCTCCGCCCTCTGGGAGGCCTTACTCCACCCTTTAGACCCGGATTTCACAGCGTTAGTGTGCCTTAACGCCGCTGCCGACGTTATCGTGCGATACCTGACGTTATCACGCGATAACATCGCCGCTGCTACGTTAAGACGGTTTAGTAAACATACCCCTTATTCTTTTTCCAGGGTCTCCTCCAGTTGCCATTTCTCTCTCCTCCCTATTCTTCATTTCCTCCCCTATATTCATCGCTAACATTGTTATTTTCTTTTCCGTTTTTCTCCATTTATTTTTCTCTATCCACTCAGAATTAACTCCTCCTTCTTACTATCCAGTCCTTAATCTCTCTTTATTTACTGCATTTACGTACAACTTTCCCAGCTTGATGCAACAAAGTGTACTGCCATTAGCAAAGGCAATTATGTAGTGATTCAGCAGAATTTTCTGCACTAGTTTGGGAGCACAATGCAGGAAGGAATCAAACAAGAGCATAATCAATGCCCAAATGTCTACAATAACAGCAGTGCACCGCACATTTACATCCATTTAAATGGATGGTAATGAAGAAATTAACTATGCAGTGCAGATGCAGAGGACCATGCAGAAGACCAGAAGACTGAGCTCAATACTGAAATGCTAACGCGAGGTCTGAGGAGGCTCTAAGATTTCAGGTCAATGCTGGTGAAGAATTTAAGCCTGTTTCTTCAGCATACAGCACCTGCAACTTTTTCTTTGCTAAAAAAATCGATAGGGGAAATGTGCTGAAATAATGTTCTCCACATGTGCTGGAATATTATTCTTTGAAGAATTTTTGCTCAGGATTATATTGCCGTTTATGTGCCAGATAGCAATCCAGCAGATGTGCACAAGTGCCAAGTCGGCTTTTTTTCTGTCCGAGATATAGCTACTGCTAATGCAGGCCCCTTGTGCTTGTGACTAGCTTGTCTTGCTTGCGCACAGTTTATTTGCATGCTGTTTGCTTACAGCATCACTGAACAAAACGTCTATGTTAAACTTGGGTTAGGAAAACCTACACTAGTGCTTTAGTTGCAGGACTTTAGCTCAGGATTTCAGCCAGCGGCAGCCCAAGGGTGGTGCGGAGACTCATTGTGGGGCCTCATTTGCATATCCACTGGATCTCATTTGCATAAATTTATTTTATTTTAAAATGTATATGTTGCCAACTAAAATTTTAGATGGCTTCCAAAAGAACCCTTCACAAGCCTCTGTTTTGTTCTGGTAATGACGTAAGGGCATGTTTACTAAATATTAATGTGCATTATGTGCCACTGCACCAATAGAAATAAATGGGTGTTCCTGCACTTAGCGCACATTAACATTTGTGAATGCGTATTAATTTTTAAACATGCCTCTTAATGAGTGTCTGAATACCATTTGAATGGGCAAAGAGGATAAAGAAAGATTACCAGATTTCTATATTACTATATTCCAGTGCCAACTGCCAGGCACATTAGGAAGTACTATAAACCTTGCTTATTTAGAACTCATCCAACAAATAAGAGAACACATATAATAACTATTTTTGTTGGAACCTACACCTTGAAGGAAATTCCCTCTCGTGGTGCAATGTTCCGTTTTATTCTTTTATTCAAATTAGGGACGCAACCCTATCAAGGATCAAAGGGGACTTCAACCCCTTAATGCCCACCGGTTATCTTTCATTCAGACAGGCAGAAAACCAAATGAAAGTCACTTATCTGAAACATAGCCCTCCACCGATCTCAAGAGGCCTCATTCAAATGTCCATGGAAACCACCTTCTTGGGCCAAATAATCAGCTATATCGGGGAAAGACATCTGAAAGACATCCCCATTTGCAATCCTAGCCCCCAGTTTTCTTCCAGGGCCAGCAGCTCTCTTCTCCCCTCCCCCCATCAGCCTATTCCACTTCTAGCCTCTTTCCAGTCCTATCCCACCATCAGCCGATTTCCAGTGCTAGCCCTTCCTAATGAGCCCATTTTCAGTCCTAGCCCCCATCCACCCATTTCCAGTGCTAGCACCCCTAATCAGCTCATTTCCAGTGCTAACCCCCAATCAGCCCATTTCCAGTGCTAGCCCCCCATCAATCCATTTCCAATCCTAGCCCCCATCAGCCCATTTCTAGTGCTAGCCCCCCTAATCAGCTAATTTCCAGTACAAGGCCCCAATCAGCCAATTTTCAGTGTTAAGCCCCCATAATCAGTCTATTTCCAGTCTTAGCCCTCAATCAGCCCATTTCCAATCCTAGCCCCCCACCAATCAGCCCATTTCCAGTCCTAGCCCCCCATCAGCCCATTTCCAGTCCTAGCCCCCCACCAATCCATCCATTTCCAGTCCTAGCACCCCATCAGCCCATTTCCAGTCCTAACCCCTGCATCATCCCATTTCCAGTCCTAGCCCCTCTAATCAGCCCCTTTCCAGTCCTAGCCTACCATCAGTCTATTTCCAACCTAGCCCCCAATCAGATAATTTCCAGTCCTAGTCCACCCATCAGCCCATTTCCAGTGCTAGCCCCTCCTAATCAGTCCATTTCCAGTGCAAGCCCGCCATCCACCCATTTCCAATGCTTGCACCCCTAATCAGCTCATTTCAAGTGCTATCCCACCATAATCAGTCCATTTCCAGTCGTTTTCCCCAATCAGCCCATTTCCAATCCCAGCCACATCAGCCCATTTCCAGTGCTAGCCCTTCCTAATCTGCCCATTTCCAGTCCAAGACCCCATCCACCTATTTCCAGTGCTTGCCCCCTAATCAGCTCATTTCCAGTGCTAGCCTCTCTAATCAGTCCATTTCCAGTCTTAGCCCCCCATCAGCCCATTTTCAGTGCTTGCACCCCTAATCAGCTCATTTCCAGTGCTAGCCCCCAATCAGCCCATTTCCAGTGCTATCCCCCCATAATCAGTCCATTTCCAGTCTTAGTCCCCCATCCACCCATTTCCAATGCTAGCCCCCCTAATCAGTCCATTTCCAGTCCTAGACCCTCCATCAGCCCATACCAATCCTAACCTACCATGCTCAGCCCATTTCCAGTCCCAGCACCCCACCCCCGGAAGAGCCCCATGCCTGCCTGATCGTCTTCAGAAGGTGCCGGGGATGCCCGAGACCCAGAGCCCAGCGTCCTGGCTCACCTCCACAGAGCAGCAAAAAAGAATGGCGTTTTCTTTCTTTCCCGTGGCTCTGTTAAAGTTGACCCCCTGGTGTGCTGAATACTGGGAGGTTAAACCAGGGCATGTCCTGTCTCATGCGAGACAGGAAATGTTCCTGTTTACCTTCCCTGATACTCAGCATGCTGGAGGGTCAACTTTAATAGAGGCACGGGAAAGAAGTAAAACGCCATTTTTTCTCACGGTTCTACTGAAGTGAGCCGGGGCGCTGGGCTTCGGGCCTCCCCGGTTCCCTCTGAAGACACGAAGACAGCTGCAGGGCCCCGCGAGGCATGAGGCCATGTGCAGGCAACATTCCCACACAATGGACAGGCTGGCTCTGGTTTCAGCATCAAGCCCTCCATCTCCTCTTCTCAACCTAGCCCTCCCATTTCCCATCTCTCTCTCCTTTCCCAGTCTCTTATTCCCCAGTCTTTTATAAACTTTCCCCTTTTTCCCATCCTAGGCTCAGCATCTCACCTTTCTTTCCATTCTACCATCTAGCATCACTACTCTTTCTTCCCCACTCATGCAGGAGGAAGGAGGGGCTAGAAAGGAAGTTGGAGGGGGGGAGGGTTGCAAAGGAGATGCTGCTAGCCAGGAGTGAACTGAGGCTTCTGCTGCAAGGTTGTTTAGGGGCATTTGCTTCTGCCCCAAAACTTTACCCACCAGAGGCAACTTCACCTTATCTAATGCTGCGAGCAGAAGCATTCCCGGGAGCAGAACTGGGGCAGAGTTTGTGCTTATGTGCATACTTTTGAAAATTCAAAAGATGTATGTTATTTTTCAAGAAAAAAATATGAGCATCGAAGAGTAGGTATAAGTGAGTGTGCATAGTTTTTCTGAGGTAATTTTCAAAGTGAAATTATGCATATTTTGTACTGAAAAATCCAGCAAAGTTTGCGCAGTGAAAAGAACAAGCTTGTATTTTGCTATTGTGAGAATTATAAAATTACTCTCAGAGCTGTAAAAGAAAAAAATAATTACAAGCCACAGAAGAGAAATAAATAGAATTCCAAAGTTCAAGTGATATTCAGCATTGTCTCTGGCAGTAGCATGAGTTTAAATATTTCTGTTTTACAAATATCTATATACCTTCCTCCCAACAGAATATAAAGATGAAGTTGAACTAGAAGTTTGCACTCAAGCATCCAGAGGCCTGGACCTGGAACTTTCAGGGAGCATGAGCTGGAGTGGAACTAACATTGGAACATGGCTTCAGGCCAGGAACTGAAATCAGCAGGCAAATCTGGAACTTACACTGGAGCATGGCTTCAGGCTGGGAACTGAAATCAGCAGACAAATCTGGAACAGGGACCAGAAGGGAGCCAGGGCTGCTGGCCTGGAACTTGAATCAGAAAACAGGCAATGGATATACCTGGAGTATACAGGAAGACCAGCAACAAGCCATATAGTTGGTATAGTTGGTCTTTGGATTGCTGTACACAATTTCCTACTTCTCAGCATACACTTTAAGTGAGCCCTAGCTAATCCCTAATGTGAAAAGGTGTGGTGAGTTTTCTATATAGCCATGGCTTTCTCCAGGTCACTAGCTGGTCTGAAGGCTAAAATTCTCATCCTGAACTCTACAGTACACCCCAGTTCAAGTCTCTGTCTCAAGCCCCCATCAGGATCTTGCCCTGACACCCTATCAATTGGTGATTAAAAAACAAATATAAGGTTGATTAGACCTCACTATGGAATAGAATGTGAAAACCTCTGGTCTTGGGTGTAATAGTGGGTATAGATTAAGAAGTGAGTGACACTTAAAGTGGATCTCCATGGGTATTCTTCTGTTTTAAGAAACAATATGGTGGCTCCACAAGATACCAGAGGGAGTAGATATCCTGTGAGGAGAGGGGAGAGGCAGCAAAGATGCTGGCCTGCTCTTTAGGGGCTAGATTTACTATCCGGCATTAATGCATTACCACGCATGCATCATTGCTATTTGTATGCTATTGCTATTTAATTTGTGTTATTAGTAAATAAGCCCCATTGACAATAGCAATTATTTGAGTTAATGCATCAGTAAGTATTGTGAGCCCGACAGTGCCAACTCACCAATGCCATGTGATGTTTGGGAAATATAAGACATCCTGATGCAGTCATATGTGGTGAAACATTGATCTTTGTCAGGTTATGATTATGAAGAAGACAGTTGGAAAAAAGTTGTGTTTTTAAGGATTGCACCTCATTGAATGTCACTTTAGATGCTGATTTGCACAGACTACACTAAAGGTTGATGCATATTTACTAAGGAAGTTTAATATGGCTGCTAATATGTTTTGAAACCACTCATTTTTTGCCATAAGATTTGTGTGTGGAGTGGTGTCACTGAGGTCTTTGACACATTTAGTTGAGCTTAATTTAGGAGTGATTTGAGTTTGTTTTGATTTCCACCAGCTCCATCCTCTTTTTTCATCATGATTATTTCTATTTTGACCACTTTCTCCATGTCGTCTCATTAACGGACATATTTTCCTGGTAAGGATCCAATTGCTCCTTAAGAAAAGAAGAAAGACGTCAAAAGGAAAAGCCTACTCAGCTTAGCATGTTTGCTATTTTGTTTTGTATGCACATGCTATTTAATGATCAGCTGGTTCCATTTTTGTATTACCATGCATTCTAATACCGTGTACTTGTTATTGTGATAATTCTTTATATGCACATGCTAAAATGGAATATATCACCCCTTCGGTGATATTTTAGCACATGCCAATGGAGCACTCTCAATGAGTAGCTCCTTGGGTGAGCTATTAGGAGCAACTCCTAGGGCACCATGTGGCCCTCAACTGTTGGCATGTTAACTGCTCTCTCGATCCATCTTCTTATGATTTTTAGCCTTATTACTGTTTTATTTTCCTTAAACTCTTGTCAATACCAGAATGTCCTCCATCCCCGTGGTCTGAGGTGGTCTTCAATCCAACAACCAGGTAAGATTGAAGCAGCGAAGTGCAGACAATGAATAAATCCAGGAGTCAATTTACAGGGTCCAAGCCAATTTATTGTGCACAAGGCCCAGTTAGTCAAAGCTTCAAAAAGGACTGAGCAATGTTCTTACAGAGACATATTCATTTATACATTTCTTTTCAGTTTGATACATGCAAACTTTCTATTGGCTCCAATGCCCCCTGCACTTGTCCAATCAGAGATCCCTCCTGGGCCTAGCACCCAGCTCCCTCCTTTAGGACTGTTCTAACAATGGTGCAGTTTCTAGGTTTGGATACTTCTCTACTGCAAGGTCGTCCCTGGCTCTAGGAATGCAAGTATTGAAACATTTCTATTTTCACAGCACAAGAGAATAATGAAAGATTTATGCATTCATGAAAACTTCTTATTAAGCAGTTTAAACAGTTTTCTCAAACTTTTACAGACTTTGGTTCTTTACTGAGATGGGGGTTGGAATCAGGGCCTAACTTACAGGCCTTTCACATTTGCAGACTATTATAGGCCATAGCCTGCCACATTCCCCCCTTTGATTATTCTCACCTGCTAGTGAGAAAGGGTGAGAATTAAATCACATATTAAACTTGCGTAACCGCTTCATCTTGGGGTATTGGGGAATATTGCCACATAGCTAATATTTTTGTAGCTGCCTTCCATTCTACAGTGCTATCAATAACTGAGGCTATCATGCGTAAGCAAAGGGGTAGGAGACATGGGAGAAACAAGCAAACAGCCAATATGAGTAATACAATAAGCACAAGGGTCTTCATACCCCCTAACCATGAAAATGCTGAATCAAACCACCCATCAAGCTTCAGGCCATGCCAGGTCTGAACAGGCACAAATGTTTGCTTTCTCATCTGGGTAGCTATATCTTCAACAACATGCCCATTATTATCAATCTGCAAACAACAATTGCTTAAATTCAATTTTCCACATACTCCACCTTCAGCTGCTAACAAATAATCTAGAGCTAAACGATTCTGATAAATAGCTGTATGCATCTGTGTACTTTGCTTAGCTAAAAGAGTTAGTGCTTTACTGGTTTCATTGGTTATTATTTCAACAACAGCTTATAGACGTATAATACGATTTATCATATACACAGGAGTACGATATCCCCATGTACCATCTTGCTCCCATGTAGCAGGTCCATAGTATGAAATAATTCTCTCAGGTGGCCACTCCTCATCCTTCCATTTGTCCCACTGGCCTATTTTCAAGATTTATTTATTTATTTAACAGTATTTCTAAACCGCCTTATCTTAATAATCAAGGTGGTATCACAGCAAGCAATCAGGTAAAGTGTGTGTGTTGTACATGCAGTGAGGATAAAACTTAGTTGTGTGAGGGATGTGTTGGGTGCTTGATTTGTTTGAGCTATATACAGGGTGGGCTATTTACAGTGGTGCTAGAATCATATTTTATATATATTCAGTTGTTTGGGAGGATTGGAGTGCTGTTATCCATTCTCTTAGGTTATGTGATGTGACCATAGTGCTCTATGAACAGCATGGTTTTCAGTTGTTTTCTGAAGTCTTTGAGGTCTGGAGTTGCCCTTAGATCGTCCGGTAGATTGTTCCATATTGTTGGAGCAGCCATGGATAGAGCTCTGTCTGTTGTGTCCTTGCGTGTGTGCTTGTACTCATTTGGGGTGCTGACTCGGTTGCGTGTTTGACTTCTTCTGGGACGTGCGCTGGTTTCCGGTTGTATGAGCAGGTGGAGGCTGTTGGCTGATGTGTGTTCTTTTATCTTAAATAGGTTTATGATAGTCTTGTATCTGATGCGAGCAATGATTGGGAGCCAGTGTAAGTCCTTTAGTGTAGGTGTGATGTGCTCCTGCCTTGCGGCTCCGGATATGATTCGAGCTGCAGTGTTTTGTGCCAGCTGTAGTGGTTTGAGAGCTTGTTTTGGTAGTCCGAGGTATATCGGATTGCAGAAGTCCAGTATTGGGGTTATCAGTGCTTGACAGACTGTACGGAAGTGTTCTGGAGCGAGGAGTGGTTTCAGTCTCCTGATGATTCGCATCCTGTAATATGCTTTTTGGATTGTTTTGTCTATGTGTGGTTTGAGGTTGAGTTTACTGTCCAGAGTAACCCCAAGGTATCTCACCTCCGATCTTATCGGTATCGTGGTGCTTTGTATCTTTATGTTTGGTGGGTGTGTGAAGCTTTGGTTTCGAGTGATGATTAAAGCTTCAGTCTTGTTGTAGTTTATAGCTAGATTGTTGTTTTGGCACCACTTCGCCATTTGGGTAAGGCAGTCTGCTATCTTAGAGAAGTCCGGGTTTTCGATTGATATCGGGGAGTATACCATTATATCGTCTGCGTATATTGTGTATTGGATGTTGTTCTCTTTCATAATGTTGCATATTGGTTGGATGTAGATGTTAAAAAGGAGTGCTGAGAGTGCGGATCCTTGTGGTACTCCTTGTTGGACGTTTATGGGCCGGGAGGTGTCCTGTCCCACCTTGACCTGTAGCTGTCTTTCTGTTAGGTACGAGTGGAACCATTTTAGAGTGGTACCGTGTATACCAGTGTTCTTCAGTCTCTCCAGGAGTATATTGTGATCAACTGTGTCGAACGCTGAGGAGATGTCGATGAAGATCATTATAATTCCATTCCTGATGTCGTCAATTATTCTTATGATGCTGTCGAAGAGGTAGATCAGGAGAGTTTCGACTCCATGGTTGGGACGAAATCCGTGTTGGTTGTCGTCGAGAGTTCCGTGTTCGTCAATGTGTTCCTGAAGTTGTAGTTGAACCGTCTTTTCGATTATTTTTGCGAGGAAGGGTATGCTGGAGATTGGTCGGTATGCTGCTGGGTCCTTTTTGTCGAGAGAAGTTTTCTTTGTGATTGGTCTTACTGAGGCAAGCTTTAATTGCTGTGGCATGAGTCCTTGAGTGAGTGAGTTGTGTACCATTTTATGAATGTTTGGTATGAGGCTTGCTTTGGTGGCTTTGACCCATGACACTGGGCAAGGGTCTGTAGGAGCAGTGCTTGTGTTGATTGTGGAGATGATGTCTGATATCTGCTCTTTTGAGGGTGAGTGGAATGTGCCCCAGGTTTTGGGGTGGACGTTCGTTCTGTTGGTTCTACTGGGTGTTGAGCGCTCTGTGGAGTGGAATTTGTCTTTGATGTGGTCGGCGAATATCTGTGGATCCACTTGTATTTCTCTTTCTGCTGCTTGCTCTTTTGTCAGGGTTTTTACTATTTCGAAAAGTTCTCTGGGTTTGTTGATGGAAGAATTTATCAGGTTTGTGTGGAATTCTCTCTTTGATTGGTTGATGTGTTCATTGTATTGTTTTTGCTTTGTTAGGTAAAGATGTTGGTCGGAAGTAGTTTTGTTTTTTCTCCATCTCCGTTCAATTTTCCTGAGCTCCCTCTTTTCCTGTCGTATTTTTGCTGAGTACCATGGTTTGTTTTGTCTCTTGTTGTGGTGTTGTTTCTTGGTCCTGTCAACGGATGGTTTGGCGGCGTTAGCTAGGACATTGTTCCAGTTGGAAACTTGTTCCTCCAGGTCCTCTGAGTCAATGTTCAAGTGTTGTATTGTGTCCTGGATGAATTCGTCCTTGTCAAAGGACTTGAATCGTCTTTGTGTGTGTGGGAAGTTCGCTCTTTCGCTTGTCCAGTCTTCTTGTGATTGCAGATTTGTCTCGATTAAGTAATGGTCAGACCATGGTACTGGGGTGATGGTGGGTGTAGAGATTAGGTCTCTTGAAGTTAGGTAGTTTGATGCGAAGATGAGGTCTGGGGATGATCCTAGTCTGTGTGTTGGTGCATTGACTATCTGTGTGAATTGAAGTGATGACATTGCCTGAAGGAAGGCCTCTGCATCTTTTGTATTGGCGGACTTGAGGTTGAAGTCTCCGATTAGTAGTGCTGGTTTGTTGTTTGACGTTATGGCACAGGCTTCTTCGAGTATGAAGGCTAGTTCGTCGGGTGGAGCACGGGGTGCTCTGTAGGTTAGGCAGATTGCAATATTCTTGTTCTTGATGCTAATTGTGTTACACTGCTTTGTATCTGTGAAATTCAGTGTCTTGAACTTGAGTTCTGTCTTTGCTATTATTAGGACTCCTCCTCCACGCTTGTGGATGCGTGGGCAGTTGTATGCTGAGTAGTTGTTCGGTACTAGTTGGTTGAGTAGTACACTGTCGGTAGGGTTGAGCCATGTCTCTGTGATGCATATTATGTCTGGCTGTCACTCTTCAATGTGGTCTACCAGAGTGTGTATCTTGTTGCAGATGGATCTGGCGTTTATGAGCTCAATTGATGTTTTCTTTGTGGAAGAGGTTGTTGCGACGTGTGCTTCCTTAGGGCCGGTGTTGGGGTTTGATTTGTGTCTGTTTTGTCTCTTTGTTTGGGGGGTTGCGAGTGTCTCTTTGTGTGTGTGTTGTGGACCGAGATATGGCAGTGCAGTTGGTGGGTACCATGGTGTGTTTGTTTGGGTGTAGTGGGGGTGTGTAGTTGGTGGGAGGAGTTGTGTGACTAGTAGGTATAGTGGGAGGAAGTATGTGGTGTGCATGTTGATAGCTTGTGATGTTCTGATAGGGCGACGCCTGTGTCCTTAGGTTTTCGTCTGTTGTTTGCTTTTTTGAGGAGAGCTGTACTTGTTGCAGGGGCTTGTCCTGGGGATGTGAAGTTGTATCTGTTGCGGTGCGGGAGCCTGTCCCGTGGAGGGAGCCTGTCCCTTGGATGTGAAGCTGTATCTGTTGCGGTGCGGGAGCCTGTCCCGTGGAGGGAGCCTGTCCCTTGGATGTGGAGCTGGATCTGATGCGGTGCGGGAGCCTGTCCCGTGGAGGGAGCCTGTCCCGTGGATGTGGAGCAGGATCTGTGGCGGACGCCTTGGTGCGGGAGCCTGTCCCGTGGAGGGAGCCTGTCCCGTGTGTGTGGAGCTGGATCTGTGTTGGTCGCCTTGGTGCGGGGGCCTGTCCCGTGGATGTGGAGCTGGGTCTGTCGCGGTGCGGGAGCCTGTCCCGTGGAGGGAGCCTGTCCCGTGGATGTGGAGCTGGATCTGTGGTGGTCGTCTTGGTGCGGGGGCCTGTCCCGTGGATGTGACGCTGGATCTGTCGCGGTGCGGGAGCCTGTCCCGTGGAGGTGGAGCCGGATCTGTGGTGGTCGCCCTGTTGCGGGGGTCTGTCCCGTGGATGTGGAGCTGGGTTTGTCGCGGTGCGGGAGCCTGTCGCGTGGAGGGAGCCTGTTTCGTGTGTGTGCAGCTGGATCTGTTGATGAACTCTTGGTCTGACCCACTATGGTACATCCCAAGTCCCTATGTTCTTATCTAGCTAAAGATGACATTGCTCTAACATAGCATCAGCACTGGCATATCTCTGGGTTTAAGGTATCAATCTGGACAAACATGGTAATACCAAATATGGCCTATAAACGATGGTAGTTAACAACACTGGCATATCCCTGGGTTTACAGTATCGATCTGGACAAACATGGTAATACCTAATATGGCCTGTAAACGCTGGAAGCTAACAACAGTATCCAGAGGGAACTAGTCACTAGAGTGCCCAACACTGATCTTGGATTCTAGTCCCAAACATGAATTTCTACCCTTTAAATTAGTATTTTTATGAGAGGCAGGAGGATAATCCTAGCTGTAGAGAGTGGTGCTGCTGCAATCAGATGATTTAAACAGAACTATACATTCAATTATTGTTAGGAGTGCAGTTAATTCATATAAGTAATGAAGCAGTGTTGATAGTTTAAAAATCACTCAAATGAGTGTGACTTACGTGCCCCAGAGTTTCAGCTCTTTAGGCAGTTCGGCGTCTTCGGAGTTGGTATTCTGCGTTTCCACTGTGAGTTGGTGGATTGTCAGTTCCTTGATTGTACGCGAGCTCGACCCCGAGGGAGCTCAGCTGTACCAAGAGGGAGGTGTAGTCTCAGCGTCGTTTTTTCTGTTATGTTTCTGTGACGATCTTGGGGGTGCCTTTGCCTAAGGGCCGTGCCAAAGGGCCCTCTTGCGCGGCCCTCAGGCGCGGGCCCGCAAGGCGCGGGTGCGCCTGTGGCGTTCTCCTTTTAAATGGAGAGCTGTGCCCCGATTGGGTAGAGATGCTCTGAGACACGCTGCTGGAGGGGTGGAGCCAAAAAGCAGCTTCCCCCGAAGAGCTCTTTTGTGTGCAGCAAGGTCTTTTGTAGCTGGCTTGCTCTTTTCTTGCCGCCGATCTTCTGGAGCAGGGCAGGCTCCCTTCGATGAGGCTTCGACTCGGGTAGATGGCTCAGCTCCTCCTGGAGCTAAGCAGAGCAAGAGAGGATCCTGTGCCTGTGGCTTCTCCTTTTAAATGGAGAGCTGTGCCCCGATTGGGTAGAGATGCTCTGAGACACGCTGCTGGAGGGGTGGAGCCAAAAAGCAGCTTCCCCCGAAGAGCTCTTTTGTGTGCAGCAAGGTCTTTTGTAGCTGGCTTGCTCTTTTCTTGCCGCCGATCTTCTGGAGCAGGGCAGGCTCCCTTCGATGAGGCTTCGACTCGGGTAGATGGCTCAGCTCCTCCTGGAGCTAAGCAGAGCAAGAGAGGATCCTGTGCCTGTGGCTTCTCCTTTTAAATGGAGAGCTGTGCCCCGATTGGGTAGAGATGCTCTGAGACACGCTGCTGGAGGGGTGGAGCCAAAAAGCAGCTTCCCCCGAAGAGCTCTTTTGTGTGCAGCAAGGTCTTTTGTAGCTGGCTTGCTCTTTTCTTGCCGCCGATCTTCTGGAGCAGGGCAGGCTCCCTTCGATGAGGCTTCGACTCGGGTAGATGGCTCAGCTCCTCCTGGAGCTAAGCAGAGCAAGAGAGGATCCTGTGCCTGTGGCTTCTCCTTTTAAATGGAGAGCTGTGCCCCGATTGGGTAGAGATGCTCTGAGACACGCTGCTGGAGGGGTGGAGCCAAAAAGCAGCTTCCCCCGAAGAGCTCTTTTGTGTGCAGCAAGGTCTTTTGTAGCTGGCTTGCTCTTTTCTTGCCGCCGATCTTCTGGAGCAGGGCAGGCTCCCTTCGATGAGGCTTCGACTCGGGTAGATGGCTCAGCTCCTCCTGGAGCTAAGCAGAGCAAGAGAGGATCCTGTGCCTGTGGCTTCTCCTTTTAAATGGAGAGCTGTGCCCCGATTGGGTAGAGATGCTCTGAGACACGCTGCTGGAGGGGTGGAGCCAGAAAGCAGCTTCCCCCGAAGAGCTCTTTTGTGTGCAGCAAGGTCTTTTGTAGCTGGCTTGCTCTTTTCTTGCCGCCGATCTTCTGGAGCAGGGCAGGCTCCCTTCGATGAGGCTTCGACTCGGGTAGATGGCTCAGCTCCTCCTGGAGCTAAGCAGAGCAAGAGAGGATCCTGTGCCTGTGGCTTCTCCTTTTAAATGGAGAGCTGTGCCCCGATTGGGTAGAGATGCTCTGAGACACGCTGCTGGAGGGGTGGAGCCAAAAAGCAGCTTCCCCCGAAGAGCTCTTTTGTGTGCAGCAAGGTCTTTTGTAGCTGGCTTGCTCTTTTCTTGCCGCCGATCTTCTGGAGCAGGGCAGGCTCCCTTCGATGAGGCTTCGACTCGGGTAGATGGCTCAGCTCCTCCTGGAGCTAAGCAGAGCAAGAGAGTCGTTTCTGTCGACTTCTGTACACAGGATAACCCAGTTGTTCTCCATGGGATGTAGGCAAAAGGAAAAAGGAAGGTCGTATGGTTCCCAATGCACATGCTCCTCCCCAATGGTGAGGAAGCCTAGCATATGCTCTGGTTCCACAAATCCAGTACAGTCCAGGTGGTGCTTGCCAGGAATTATAAGCTGCTAGATTAGTCCAGATGCTGGCAAGATTAGGGAAACGAACTAGAGGGTTGGAGGGCTCTGAAGCATTGACTCCTGACCACCAAGACGTCTTCTTAGTGGTACTGTTGTAGAACCTTTGGTTGAGACAGACCAGCTGTCCAACCTCCATGTTAAACTGTGGTCCTGAGCGAGCAAAACACAAATTACCAACAATGGGGTGGGCCAGTACCCACTCACTAGTAGTGTTATGTAAGTCAGTCTGGTTGTAAGGAATAGTTCACTTCTTTCGCCTCCCTGGGCCATTGGTCTCCCATCTTAGTTCCTCCACAGAAGAGGCAGTCTGAAATGTGGAGACTAGATGCTACTGCTCCGGCAAGTTCAAGGAACAAATTTTGGGAGGTCTGAGGATTCTCAAACTCTGCTTTCATGGCCTCATAAAAAGAGTGATGTATTTGATAGGGTGCGGATATATGAGCCTTAGTATTCAATCGTATATGTATGATGGCTCCAGGATCTATGCCTCCTCCTGCTATACGCAATCCAAATCTGTATCCTTGCTTCCACTGGCTAGGGTCGAGTATGAGGAGTTGTAGGGGATTGCAGGCACCCTTCTTGCATTTCTTGGGCTTAGGTAATCTGACCCTTGTCAGGCTGCCTCTGCGATTATCTCCATCCCACCCCATAGGTGCATTAGTCCAAGTAGCAAAATATACGCATTCTCACATTGGACAGAAGTAGGCATCTTTAGATGACGTGCTGTAGACGGTGGTTGGGGAATTCTTTCCAGTACATCGTCCCCATCCGTAGGCTCCTTCTGGACAAATATATTTATTATCATGATAGTAGGCTTGTTCCCATGACCCACACTTGTGGTAGGCATTTCTGTTTATCACATCGCAGGCATCAAAGTCCAAGTGAACATATTTTGTGGGGTCTGTGAGTGGGCACGTAGCATTTATGAGGGCTCCATCCTCATCATTCCAGCCTATCTCAAGTACATAATAGGAGGGGTTCTGCCGGGGGTTGTAACAGGTCTTATTCTTCCCCTTCGTACAGATTCTGTGCCATTATAGATACACCGGCTGATTATATCAGTGCAAGTATAGTAGGAATTGTAAAGTAAAGTCTGAGTGACCTTCTGTCCAGTTCGGGTGGTAGTTATGCAAGCTGCACAAGGGGGTAAGGCAAAAGTCTTCTCCAGGGATCCCAGGACCACCACTCCCACAAGATAATAGTGGAAGAACATTATGATTACAGTCTTTGGAGGTCAACTGGAATATTGGGTACGTTGAGCTTGTAGAGTTTCTTCTTCTTTTCTGCTCCGACTGCCACTCTTGCGTGACAGGGGTGCAATTGTAGATTCTGAAGATTCTTACAATGCTGGTTGTCTCCGCAATGTGAGTCGCAATGGAGTCTCCAGAGAAGAACATAAGAACATAAGATATGCCATAATGGGTCAGACCGAGGTCCATCAAGCCCAGTATCCTGTTTCCAACAGTGGCCAATCTAGGTCATACGTACCTAGCAGTATCCCCAAAAGACACAGGTTCCACAATGCTTGTACTGGGTCAAGCACTGATTATCCTGGGTCCCTTTTTAATAGTGGTTTATGGACCTTTCCTCCAGGAACTTGTCCAAACCTTTTTTAAACCCAGCTACACTAACAGCCCTTACCACATTTTCCGGTAACAAATTCCAGAGTTTGATTACACGTTGAGTGAAAAAATATTTTCTCTTATTTGTCTTAAAACGTTTACCCTGTAGCTTCATTGCATGTCCCCTAGTCTTTCTATATTCTGATAGCGTAAACAACTGATCCACGTTTACCTGCTCCACTCCATTCATTAGTTTATAGACCTCTATCATATCTCCCCTCAGCCGTCTCTTTTCCAGGTTGAAGAGCCCCAACCTTTGTAGCCTCTCTTCATAGGAGTAGCCTTCCATCCCCTTCACCATTTTGGTAGCTCTTCTCTGTACTTTTTCTAATAATGCTATCTCCTTTTTAAGATACGGTGACCAGAACTGCACACAATATTCAAGGTGCGGTCGTACCATGGAACGATACAGAGGCATTATAATATCCTTTGTTTTATTTTCCATCCCTTTCTTTATGATACCTAGCATTCTATTTGCTTTCTTGGCTGCCGCTGCACACTGGGCAGACGGTTTTAACATGTTATCCACGATGACTCCTAAATCTTTTTCCTGGGTGGTGGTTCCCAATGTGGAACCTTGCATTGTGTAACTATAGTGTGGGTTGTTCTTTCCTAGGTGCATAACTTTGCACTTGTCCACATTAAATTTCATCTGCCATTTGGATGCCCAGTCTTCCAATTTATCCGGATCCTCCTGCAGTTTTCCACAATCCTCTTGGGTATTAACAACTTTAAACAGTTTTGTATCATCTGCAAATTTGATAACCTCACTCGTTATTCCCTTTTCCAGGTCATTTATGAATATGTCAAAAAGTAGCGGACCCAGTACAGATCCCTGGGGTACTCCACTATTCACCTTTTTCCATTGGGAATATTGGCCATTTAGCCCTACCCTCTGCTTTCTATCTTTTAACCAGTTCCCGATCCACAATAGTACACTGCCTCCTATCCCATGACTTTTTAGTTTCGCCAAAAGTCTCTGATGAGGGACCTTATCAAAAGCTTTCTGAAAGTCCAGATACACTATATCAACCGACTCACCTTTGTCTACCTGTTTATGCACACCTTCAAAAAAACATATCAGATTAGTAAGACAAGATCTTCCTTGTCTAAAGCCATGTTGGCTGTCTCCCATTAGGCCATGACTATCTACATGCTGTGTAATTTTGTTCTTTATGATGGTTTCTACCATTTTCCCTGGTACTGACGTCAGACTCACCGGTCTGTAATTTCCCGGGTCACCCCTGGAACCGTTTTTAAAGATTGGTGTTACGTTGGCGACCCTCCAATCTTCAGGTATTACAGATGATTTTAATGAAAGTTCACAGATTACCAATAGCAGGTCCGCAATCTCATATTTCAGTTCTTTCAACACTCTTGGATGTATACCATCCGGTCCAGGTGATTAGCTACTATTCAGTTTATCAAATAGTTGTAATATATCTTCCCGGTGTAGCGATATTTCTCTCAATTCCTCTGCAGTATCACCTTTAAATACCACTTCAGTCTTGGGTAACATCCCTACATCTTCCTCAGTAAAGACCGAAGCAAAGAATTCATTCAGTCTCTCTGCTATAGCCTTGTCTCCTCTTACTGCCCCTTTTACCCCTCTATCATCTAATGGCCCAACGGACTCTCTCACAGGCCTTTTGCTACGAATGTACTTGAAAAAGTCTTTATTTCGTGTTTTTGCTTCCGTAGCAAGTTCCTTCTCAAATTCTCGCTTTGCGTGCCTTGTCAATGCTTTGCATTTAACTTGCCAGTGCTTGTGCTGTTTCCAGTTTTTCTTCGTTTGACTCTTTTTTCCATTTCCTGAAGGATGCTTTTTTGGCAGCAACAGCCTCTCTGACCTCACCTTTAAACCATGCTGGCAGTTTTTTGGACTTTCTTCCACTTTTCTTAATGCGTGGAATACAGCTGGTCTGGGCTTCGAGGATAGTATTTTTAAATAACACCCAAGCTTGCTGTAAGTCTTTAACCTTTGCAACCGCTCCTTTTAGTTTTTTCTTAACTATATTCCTCATTTTATCATAGTCTCCCTTTTGAAAGTTAAAAGGTAGTACTGTGGATTTCTTTACTATCCCTCCTCCACTAATTAAATCAAACATGATCATGCTATGATCACTATTGCCAAGTGGTCCCAACACCCTTATTTCTTGCACCAGATCTGGCGTTCCACTAAGGACTAGGTCCAGTATGGCTTCCCCTCTGGTCAGTTCATTAACCAGCTGCTCCAAGAAGCAGTCATTTATTTCGTCTAGAAATTTTATCTCCCTAGCTTGTCCTGCCGTAACACTGACCCAGTCGATACCAGGGTAATTGAAATCACCCATTATTACTACTCTGTTGTGACTTTTGTTAGCTTCCTTGATTTCTTTGAGCATTTCATCATCCATTTGTTCATTCTGGCCAGGCGGTCGATAGTACACCCCCACTGCCATCGCCTTCCCCTTTTTACATGGAATTTCAATCCATAGAGATTCTACAGCAAATTTTGTTTCCTGCAAAACTTTAATCCTTTCTGACTCAATGCCCTCTCTAACATAGAGCGCAACCCCTCCACCAATTTGATCAGTTCTATCATTACGATATAGTTTGTATCCAGGTATCACAGTGTCCCACTGGTTATCCTCCTTCCACCATGTCTCTGAGATTGCAATAATATCTAACCTCTCATTTAGTGCTATATATTCTAACTCTCCCATCGTGTTGTTTAGACTTCTAGCATTTGCATACAAGCATTTTAGAGACTGTATTTTATTAATATTAATCTGGCTATTGGTAGGCATGGGTAATTCGGAATCTTTACACTCTCTGCACTTTACTCAAGGGCATTTGGGCTACTATACTCTTTTTTGGAACCTCACTGCTTTTGGTAGTATCCTTCAAGGATACCTTCGTCCGAACCATGCGCTCCTGGGCGACTGTCGGCTTTCCCCTATTTTCTAGTTTAAAAGCTTCTCTATCTCCTTTTTAAAGGTTAATGCCAGCAGTCTGGTTCCATCCTGATTAAGGTGAAGCCCATCCCTTCGGAAGAGCCCCTCCTTTCCCCAGAATGTTCCCCAGTTTCTAACAAATCCAAAACCCTCATCCTTGCACCATTGTCTCATCCACGCATTGAGACTCCGGAGCTCTGCCTGTCTTTTGGGTCCTGCACGTGGAACAGGAAGCATTTTGGAGAACGCTATCCTGGAAGTTCTGGATTTCAACTTCCTACCTAAAAGCTTAAATCTAGCCTCCAGAACTTCCCTACCACATTTTCCTACGTCATTGGTACCAACATGTACCAAGACAGCAGACTCCTCCCCAGCACTATCTATGATCCTATCTAGACGGTGCGTGAGGTCCGCTACCTTCGCACCAGGCAGGCATGTTGCCAGGCGATCCTCACGTCCACCAGCCACCCAGCTATCTACATTCCTAATGATTGAATCACCAACTATGACAGCTGTCCTGAATCTCCTCTCATGGGGACATGGCCCTGGAGAAACGTCCCCCCGAAGTCCATTGACCAGGTTCAGGAGCAGCTGCTGGCTTTACTCGACTGTGATGGATCCAGGGTTCGAGTTCTGCGACTTTTACTGCAGTTGGAGTTGACAAGATGACAACATAAGGTCCCTTCCAATGCGGCGCCAGCGGGGTCTTTCTCCACTCTTTGATCCACACTGACACTCCTGGCTTGAAGGGATGCAGAGGTTCGGTCAGATTGATGGGCAATCGATCTTGTACCCAGGCATGAAGACTCTGCAAAACAGAACCTAAAGCCAATAGTTCTTGTCTAGTTATTTCAGATCCTATTTGTTTCATATCTCCTTTAATTCCCTGTACAATGTGCGGAAGTCGCCCATACAAAATCTCAAAAGGGGAAACTCCCAAAGACTTGGTTGGGGCAGAACGTATCCTAAGAAGGGCTATAGGGAGAACCTGGAGCCACTTTAGGTGTGTTTCTTGACAAAGCTTGGACAACTTAGATTTCAGGGTTCTATTCATGCATTCTACCTTTCCTGAACTCTGGGGTCTATAGGCAGTGTGCAACTTCCATTGTATCTGTAGAGCTCGAGCTAACTGTTGAGTTACTTGGGACACAAATGAGGGTCCATTGTCTGACCCTATAGTTAATGGTATTCCAAATCGAGGAATAATCTCATGGAGCAGTATCTTTGTGACTTCTCGAGCCTTCTCTATTCGGGTGGGACGGGCTTCTACCCACCCAGAAAATGTGCAAACTAGAACTAACAGGTAGTGATATCCGTTTGCTCGTGGCATTTCAGTAAAATCTACTTGAATATTTATTTACATTCTCTTATATACCGCGCTATTCTGCATCAGTGCAGTTTACATTGAACAGGGCATTATAACTTGGAGATAAATATTTTACAGGGAACATGGGCTATGGAGGGTTAAGTGGCTTGCCCAAGACCACAAGGAGCACCTGTGGGACTAGAAACCCCAGTCCTTCCAGCCCAAGGTTGCTGTCCTCTAGTGGGATTTGAACCCCCGACCTTCTGGCCCAACGTATCTTGCCCCAACCACTAGGCCACTCCTCCACTGGATATCACTCATGGGGGCCACCCCTACTTTCTGAACTCTTGGGGGTGGAACAGGACCTTGCCTAGGATTGTTCTTGGCACATGTCAAACACTGCTGTGCCACTGAAGTGGACAGGGGTCCTAGTAGTGAAATACAAAAATGGGGT
Source organism: Ichthyophis bannanicus (assembly GCA_033557465.1). Classification (NCBI taxonomy): domain Eukaryota; kingdom Metazoa; phylum Chordata; class Amphibia; order Gymnophiona; family Ichthyophiidae; genus Ichthyophis; species Ichthyophis bannanicus. The sequence goes on from CM066037.1 coordinate 345,529,244, forward strand.
CTTAGGGCTCTCTCCATGGCCGTCTTCCCATAGTGCGTGGCCTGATGGAAAGCATGAACAAAAGCTGGCCCTAATGCTTCAGGAATGACTGTAGGACCTGGAGGTGTGCTGCCCTCTGGAGGTGGCAGCACTATCCAACCTTTTTCTGTTAGGACCCCTCCCTCCTTTTCACAGAAATAATCCAAATCTTTTGTAGTGTATCGGGGAGCCCTTGAGCTAAGGGGCACGAGGAATAAGGCTGCTTGCACTGAAGTGTCTTGGGTCACAACTCGTCCAGTTGTGGCTGCTTTTCGGGCGGTGGCATCAGCAAACCTATTACCTCGGGTAACTTCTCCTACTCCTGTCTGGTGAACTCGACAGTGCATGACTGCAACTTGCTTAGTGGCCCATACAGCATCTAATAGTATCAATATCTCGGGCCCATACCTAATGGACTTGCCTCCTGAGGTGATCAACCCTCGCTCTTTATGCAAGGCTCCATGTGCGTGTAAAGTGGTAAAGGCATACTTGGAATCTGTGTACACATTTAAACGGAGTCCTTCTCCTAATATCAGTGCTCTAGTGAGAGCTATCAATTCAGCCTTCTGCACTGAAGTTCCTGGGGCCAAAGCTGAGGACTCAACTACCAGATCAAGGGTCACCGCTGCGTATCCAGCACAACGATGTCCATTGATGACGAGACTGCTTCCATCCACAAAGAAAGTCTGTTCAGGATCCTCCAAAGGAACATCAGTTAAATCTGGACGACTTGAAAATACAGTGTCCATAGTTTCTATACAGTCATGATCAGGGGGCCCAGGACCAATTGGAAACAATGTAGCAGGATTCAGAGCTTGACTAACTTTTAACTGTATCTGGGGATTTTCACACAACATGCTCTGATATTTCAACATTCGTGAATTTGTTAGCCAGAAACTCCTTTTGTGTTCCATGAGGGTGAGGACAGAATGAGGTACAGTCAATTGAAGATTTTGTCCTAGTGTGAGCTTATCTGCTTCATTCACTAAAAGGGCTGTTGCTGCAACAGCTCTCAAACAAGGGGGCCAACCTCTTGCTACCACATCCAGCTGTTTTGACAGATAGGCTACTGGCCGCTGCCAAGATCCAAGAGACTGGGTCAGCACCCCTAGAGCATTTCCTTGTGACTCATGGACATAGAGATGGAAAGGTTTTTGGACATCCAGGAGACCTAGAGCTGGTGATGACATCAGAGCACTTTTCAGAGATCAGAATGCTGCATCCTGTTCCGGTCCCCAGTGGAGACTTTTCCATTCCTTTGGTAACTTGGTACAATAGTTTTGCTAATAGTGCAAAATTGGGGATCCATATGCGACAGTATCCTATGGCCCCCAGGAAGGCTCTCACTTGCCTCCTGGTGGTTGGAGTGGGAATACTGCATACAGCTTCTTTGCATTCAGATCCCAAGCGTCGAATTCCGCTGGACAACTGGAACCCTAGGTATTTTACTTCAGTTTGACATAGTTGCGCCTTAGCTCATGAGACTTTGTATCCAGCCTCATTCAAAAGGTACAGAAGTTCACTAGTGGCTTGTAGACATTCACTTTCCGAGTTGGTGGCTATGAGCAAGTCATCCACATACTGAAGGAGAACCGTTTGTCCTGGGTTCACTGAGTAACTTGAAAGATCTTGATTCAGGGCAGCACTGAAGAGAGTAGGCGAATTCTTGAATCCTTGAGGTAATCGAGTCCAGGTGAGTTGGCCCCACCTTCCTGTTGTGGGGTCTTGCCATTCAAAAGCGAACAAAAGTTGACTGGTGGGGGCCAGGCGTACACAGAAGAAGGCATCTTTCAGGTCCAGGATGGTGAAATGAGTAGCTTCAGCGGGGATCAGTCCCAAGAGAGTATAAGGATTTGGTACTACTGGATGTATAGTTTCAACTGCATCATTTACCCGCCTCAGATCTTGTACTGGGCGGTAATCCCCTGTCCCAGGTTTCTTGACTGGGAGAAGAGGGGTGTTCCACGGTGACTGGCATTCCTTGAGAACTCCTTACTTCAACAGTTTCATCAAATGGCAGTGGATTCCTTCAATGGCTGGTCGGGGAAGAGGATACTGCTTCACATGCCCTGGTTCCGCTCTTGGCTTGAGGGTGACAATGACAGGGGCTATGTTCTTCGCTAGGCCAGGTGGATTATCTTCTGCCCATACTTCAGGCAGGGCTATGAGGCTGGTGGGTATACAGGAACTGTTTGACTTAATTGGAGGTGTATTATAGAACTGCCACTCTTCTTCTCGAGGAACAGTCAGCACCATTAATCCAGCAGGCTTTGGGTTCACAGTCATTTTCATTTCTCCCCCTTCAGCAAAGGATATTTGTGCCTGAAGCTTTGCAAGCTTATCTCGGCCCAGAAGTGGAATAGGACACTCAGGCATATACAAGAACTGGTGCGTTATCTTCTGTCCCCCTAGTTCACACATACGGTTCTGCAGGAATGGCTTGGTGGCCCTGTTCCCAGTGGCCCCAACAATGGTGACAGATCGAGAGGAAAGAGCATCCACTGGCTTTGCCACCACGGAATGTTCTGCTCCTGTATCTACCATAAAGTCCATATATTGGTCCCCTACTTTTAAACTGACCATAGCCTCCTGGGGACCCAGAATAAACTTGGAGCCCGGTCTGGCCTAGTCTTCATCCATTTCATCCATGTCATAGCCCGTTGCTACTGCCACTCCCTCAATGGCTTCTTCTCTCTCGTGCTGGAACTGTGCTCGGTTCATTCCTCCACGATTTTGAAATTGGCCCCCTGTTCTCCAGGGGCTCCCTCCTCCCCTCCTGGGGGTGGAGTCAAGATGCGGGCATTCATTTCTCCAATGTCCTTCTCTGCAATGGGCGCACTGATTCGCACCCAAAGGAGGCCTGCTACTTCCGCGGCCTCTTCCACGTTCTCTGGTCCTTTGGTTAGGAAAACCTCCTCCACGTCGTTCAACTAAAGCGGCAGCAAGAAGATCTGCTTTCTTCTTCATCTTTCGTTCACTTTCTCTGTCACGTTCATTTTCACGATTCACAAATACTTTCTGAGTGACTTCCATTAACTGTGCTGTATTCATACCTGCAAATCCATCCAGTTTCTGCAATTTTCGTTTTATGTCTCTCTGGGACTGACTGACAAAGGCTGCATTTACCATGCGCAAATTCTCCTGAGTGGCGGGATCGTATGGGGTATATAGTCTATAGGCCTCAGACAACTGCTCATAAAAGGCCGCTGGGCTCTCATCTGGACCCTGGATAACTTCAGATACCTTCCCGATATTCATGGCCCTCTGGCCTCCCTTCTTCAGGCCTTGCAGCAAGGCCTGGTGAAATCGCGTTAGGGCCGCTGCCCCCCTGTCATCATTTGGGTCCCATCTAGGATCTTCATTCGGGAAAGCTGCGGTGGCTGCTTGTGGGAGATTCAGATCCCCCCCTTCTACGGGATTTTCTTCTAACCAGCGGATGGCTGCTTGCACAATCCGCGCTCGCTCTTCAGTAGTAAAGAGAGTGGAAAGGAGCTGGCGACAATCAGCCCAGGTAGGCTGATGAGTTTGCATTATACTAGACATTAATTCTGTCAATTCCTGAGGTTTTGCTGTATAGGATGCATAATGCGTTTTCCAGTTTAATAAATCAGTAGTGGAAAAAGGTACATAGACTAGACTGGTTGGTCCTGGTGCCATCTGGCCCTGTTCATTTAGGATAGGTACACCAGGCACTTGACGCAATGGCATTAGGCGCCCTGCTTTCTCCTTCTTCTTTGGAGTTATACTTCTTAAATCATACAGCTCCCGGGTATAGGCTTCCTTGGTTGGTGACCCTGAACTGGCAGGAGAGCCTCCGCTTTCCATCTCGTTGGAGGACACTGGTTCCCTCGACGTACTTGGGCCAGACTCAGGGCTATCACTCAGGGAAGTGGGCTTCTTTTGCTGCTGCAGCGGTAATTGCTGAGGTACCTCATCAGGTTCCGCTTCAGGTAGCGTAGCTGGGGGAACTAACCTATGTGGGTGCTGGGGTAAAGGGGCCAGGATTTCTGGGGACTCTGGGGCAGAATACACAGGCGGCTTTTTCTCCTCAACCTTCCAGATCCCCCTAGTAGTTGCTACTAATATTCTACACTGGTCCTCATAGCAGCTCTTTACCCAAGAGGGCTGCCTTTCGCAAACACCCAATCAGGAATCTATGTAGGGGAACTGATCAGGGTGCGCTTTTTGTACAAGCTGATGAATACGAGAAACTATTTCTACATCAAAGGTGCCCCCACGGGGCCATGAAGTAGCTAACACAGGCCACTCCCTATTACATAACACTCTTAATCTAGACGGAGACAGTTTTATGCCATAGTCCCCTGAAAATCCTTTACGGAAATTCGTGATCATACATTCCAGCGGAGTTTGCGTGGACTCCGTCCCTCCCATAATCATAATGGCGTACACGTAATGACATACAAGACGACAAACAGTAAGGGTAGGTAGTATGGCTGTAGGTAAGGGGTCCGTACAGCCCACAAAACACTGAGGGGTACAAACACCCCACGCTTCCTCCTTTTCGCGACCTGGGCGCGGTCGCCTGGCCAGGAACTGCGCTACTCAGGAGTCCGCTCTCGCTCGGTCTGTGTCTCAAGACCTCTCAATCACTCAGACAATCATACCATCACAAAAAATCATTTTTCAGAATGCCCAAGGTTTTCTGACTAACTGACTATTCCCAACCAAAGGGTCGGTGGCTTCGGCGTCCGCTAACCCTTATGCGGAGCGTACTAGGACCGCCCTTATGAGAGGTGATCAAACTCTCTTGTCTCATGCACTCATGCGAGATTTTCCCAGTTAGTCTATACCAAATCAGTCTCGCGCATGCATGCAAGACTCTTTTCCCCAGGCTTCACTGACTTTTAAACAAGAAAATGTCTACTCACCGGATCTGGTTCCCAATACCAAACCAGCTCTTGGGTTGGATCCTGGACTCCCCTCGGGTTCGGAGGTGTTGGCCGGCCGGACCCAGTGGCCCGCCGAGGCAAAGCGGAACCCTCTCCGATACAAGGGGATCGGCGGTGCCCGAGGTTTCCCCTGCAGTCGGACGGACACGGTCCCGACCGGGCCAAACCTGGAGGAGAATTGCGTGGAATATCCACTTGACTACCATTCACTATCCGCACATTCCCGGCCAATGCACCAAGAATATGAAGCAGTGAAGTGCAGACAATGAATAAATCCAGGAGTCAATTTACAGGGTCCAAGCCAATTTATTGTGCACAAGGCCCAGTTAGTCAAAGCTTCAAAAAGGACTGAGCAACGTTCTTACAGAGACATATTCATTTATACATTTCTTTTCAGTTTGATACATGCAAACTTTCTATTGGTTCCAACGCCCCCTGCACTTGTCCAATCAGAGATCCCTCCTGGGCCTAGCACCCAGCTCCTTCCTTTAGGACTGTTCTAACAATGGTGCAGTTTCTAGGTTTGGATACTTCTCTACTGCAAGGTCATCCCTGGCTCTAAAATGCAAGTATTGAAACATTTCTATTTTCACAGCACAAGAGAATAATGAAAGATTTATGCATTCATGAAAACTTCTTATTAAGCAGTTTAAACAGTTTTCTCAAACTTTTACAGACTTTGGTTCTTTACTGAGATGGGGGTTGGAATCAGGGCCTAACTTACAGGTCTTTCACATTTGCAGACTATTATAGGCCATAGCCTGCCACAAGGTACCACACTGTATTCCTCCAGACTACATCTCTGCCCCCCACCCCCCAGCTTTTTACCTTATTCTCATTCTGACCTTCAGATTGCTCTCGTTAACTGTCAGTCATTGAAATCAAAGACTCAATTGATTCAAGACTTATTTAACAAACATTCTTTAGATGTCCTATGCTTAACAGAAACCCGGCTAATGGATGAAAAAGATTCTTACCTTCCACTTGGCTATTCTGCCTTCTCAGTCCCTCATGTGAAGTGGAAAGATGGCAGAAAGGCACTAATACATAGGAACTCTCTGCTAGCTAATGAAGTTGAACCTGAGATGTAGTCTGTATCATTATTGGTCAAGAGAGGGGCTGTGGAGCAGTACAGCAAACGTCTTTAAAGTAAGCATGATGTTTGCCAGCTGCTGCTTTTTTAACTAAGTTTTCAGGGGAGGGGCAGAGAAGGGAAATCGAGGGGAACGTGTTCCCCCCCCCCTTTTTTTGTAGCCACAATTCTTATGAGGGGCCCTAAGCAAATTTTGCTTGAGGGTCCCTCATTTGAACTTACACTACTGGCTAAAATGCTATGTGATGCATAACAGCTATATCATTCTCCTCTGAATAATATTGGTGTCTTTGTACAGCGATATTATTCTGAGCAGTGTTTCTGAGAAGAATGATTGCTCTTATGTGCCACATAACATTCCAACACATGTGTATACCCCCTGCCATTTTTCCCCATGAAAGCCCAAAAAAAGCTGCAGGGATTGTCCACTCAGGAAACAGACATAAACTCCCCAGCACTGGTTGCAGACCTCTTAAGCAAGCCTTTAAGTCTCTTCCAACCTGGCATTATGGTCTGGGTGTTAAGCTCAGTCCTTTCTCTCTTCTGTACACTTCTCTGCATCTGTTAGGCATAGCTAATTGGTTAATTGTCATCTATTTAGCATGGATTTAAATAAGCTGTGTGCTGCCATTTTAGCATTGGCACCTGCACAGTGATTAGACTCACAGTAAATCCCTTTCTACATTGGATCCTCCGCACTATTGCAGAAAATTGTACATAACACTGCCTAGATGCCTGCACTAACAGCGGTACATTTTTCTGCATCCACCCAAAAGTTTGTACCTGAGGCAATGGAGGATTAAGTGAATTGCCCAAGATCACAAAGAGCAGCAGTGGTATTCAAACCCAGGCTTCCCTGCAGGGCCGGTGTTAGACATTTTGGGGCCCTGGACAGAAATTAACGATGAGGGCCCCCTCCTCCCCACCCTCTACTACTATTACACAATACAACATAAAATGACTTTTATTCAGGAAAAAGACAAATCAAAACACATTTCTTCTACAATATTAAAAATCAAAAATGTGAACAAAATTACTTAGGGGTATGTTTACTAAACTGTCTTAACGTGCGCCCGGTGATAGTGTGCAGGCTGCCATAAAAGGAGTGGGAGTTTCGGTCTTAAAGTAGCAAAACAGGATTATCGCGCAATAACGTGCGCTGCACACATTATCGGGCGAGATGCCGCTAAGCACGTTAACGTGCGGTAATCTTAAGTAGGCGCGCAGACATGCCAACACAGAAATAGAGGTGTAGCAGAATGGTTGATACACTGACTGATGGTACAGGGGTCATGAGTTTGATCCCCCAGTGTGTGTAATCTATAAGGCTGGCTGAGGCATTAGCTTTTACATGTAAGTATTGATTTTTGAGGCATTTTATTTGTAGTTTAATTAGTGTTGCCAGCAAACACACCCCCACGTGCCGTAACCTAAGGTGCCGCATAAGGCACCCTATAAGGCACTCCATAGGGCACATTATAAAGTGCACTGTCCGCCAAGGCACCTTATAATGTCCCCTGTAGGGCACCCTATAAGGCGCTTTAGAGGACACCTGATAAGGCTCTTTATAGGGCGCCTTATAGTTACAGTACACTGAGGGTGTTTTCGCTGGCAGCACTAATGTACATTAAAAGTAGACAATGCCTCGGACAGCCTTATCAAATAACCCCAACATGGGTTTGAACCCATGACCTCTGGCTTCACAGGCAGTGAAGAAACCAGTGGGCTACACCTACTAACAACCCCCTGACTGGCTGCAGAAGGACTGCATGTCACCACACAAACTGCTGTGGCTACCAGGATAGAGTTAACCCACCTGTACCCATGATGCACTGCACATGCAAATCAGCAGTCTACAGATGGGCACAAGATGGGGTATGCACCCCCACAGCACCTCGGCCTTGTAGGGGGAACTGACCGTGTGTGGTACTGGCACAGAGTAGCTACAGACCGTCACATTGTGCGGGTACTGTGCTCACCCTGAGGGTGAGGTGGGGCACCCAGCAACAGGTCCACAGTACCTTTCATGGCTGAAATAAGCCATGCTGCAGGTCCCCATCAGTGCTACTGTGTATGATCGGTAGTCCCTGCAGACACACCTAGGATACATCTGTGTTCTTCTGTATTACTCAGTCATGTTTAGCCCTTATGGGCTATGATTCACCCAGAATAGTGCATATCCTGTGTTGGCACTATGGTTACATGATGTAGGTGAAGGGGGGGTGGTGTTTGGACCCATAGGCAGATTATGTACCACCACACAACCCACCCTCTGGGGCTCAGGATGAGAAACAGGATCACCCAACAACAGATCCACATTCTACCTCCCTGCAATGGTGGCAGTAGAGGGGACCATCAACCCCAGTCCTGCTGGGGAACAGACACCCTATAGCACAGGCAATGCAGAGCTGTTCACAGCCATAAAGCAATAGCAGACAGACAGTAGGTCTGGAAATGCTCAGCTTCCCCCCACCACTATCTGACATTCTCCAGCAGCAAGCCTGCAGCCGCTGTACTCTGCAAGGTGTTCTAGCAAGACACATACTAGCTGCAGTCTGCTAGCTAGTGCATAGCATGTTCGTGGAGGAGATGCATGTACCGAGAACTGGGATGTCAGCATACACACCAAGCAGATAAGTCAGTGATTGGGCCCCAAAAGAGAACCCATAAATATCACATGAGAGAAATACTATATAGCACTATGGGGGAACCTAGCCATGCTGTGGTCACTGCTCAGTTAGGGTGAGAGTGACCTCCCAGCAGGACATGCTGTGGCCACCTTGTCCGTGCAGGTGGTGGCCGGGCACTACAATGTCAGAGCCATTGCCCTATGCTCTGTACAGATGAATCCAGGGCAGGCCATCCTATCCAGGCTATTCCCACGGTACCTTGCTCCTCATTATGCACATTGGCAGGCCAATACTGGCAACAGTGCTAGCAGTGTGGGCTGTGGAGGGTGTTTGCAGCCACCACGCACTGGATAGACAGACACACACTCCCCACACCTATGCCAGCATTGTGCAACTATAGAGGTGTTTGGCAGCCCTGGCCACTGCACAGTCCTGGGCACAGTGCAGGCATGGCTATGGTACGCAATGCTGTTGGGGTCACTCTGTCAGACACCAGACCTGAGGCACACTCCACAGACATCAGAAAGGTTGCTATGATGCAGCTCAATCAGCCAATTGTGCTTAACGTAGGAATTGCTATCTGCCGGTTATCATAGCAACCTTTTGATAGCTGTGTACAGTTTCCCCATGTTTAGGGTGGCATTGCTAAGGTATGCAAGTGCTAGTATGGGGAGATGCACGCAGGGCCCAACATCCTGCCTCTCCAGGAGGCTTGGGATAATGGAGCCTGTGGGTGCGGGTGTGTCTGCCCCTGTTGGCCGCTGCTCTAGGGCAGAGGTTCCCAACTCCAGTCCTGGAGGGCCAAACACTGTTCGGATTTTCATGCTGTCCCTAATGAATATGCATGAGATACATCTGCATACCATGGGGGCGGTGCATAGAAATGCAGCACAGCCACATTTATTAGAGGCAGCATGGAACCTAAATGGTGTTTGGACCTCCAGGACTGCATTTAGGAGACTCTGCTCTAGTTAATGCACATGTTTATGGTGTCTGTGCTCTGTAGGGTAAAATGTAGGTGTTTTGGGCATGTCTACGTCATCTGCACTAAAGGTTCTGTCTGTATTAGCACGTTTTAGTAGTGGGTAAAATATGGGGGCTGGGTTGGCAGGAACTTGAACCTGTGACCTTCAGCTCCTGAACACACTGGATGTGTGCACTGCACCACCCTGTTGCCGCAGAGACTATGCATTCCCTGGGGATACCATGACTGTTCGTCAGACAGGGCCTGTCTGTTGCAGTGCATGGCACCCACCTACACAGGACTAGGCCACAATCTGCTCTGGGCAGTTGCCACTGCCCCCTCCACCACCAGTACCCCTCGGCCACCCTGCTGACATGCCCTTCTGCTGGTGGTGCTGGTGGAGCGCAGTCTCAGGCCATCCAGTGTGCGGGTAGGCGGCTGCCTATGGTGCGGGTTTTGGGGTAGGGGTGCCTGCATAGATGTCCATGCTTCCCCCCAGCACCGCCTGCCACTGTTCTGTGCCCTTGGGGGTACCTGCTAGGTACTATCCCCTGTGACACTGTGGGAAGCACACTCGTGCCCATGCTGGGCCCTCATCAGTTTCTGTCTGGCTGCTCTACTGTTTCAGCATTCCTATGGACCACCTAGGTATCACCCTAGTCCGCACTGTGGCCCAGCTGCAGCACAGCATGTGCCGTCTGCAGCCCTCTGTGTCCCCTTTCCCAGCATCTGTCCAGTTGCCCATTCCGACATGCCCACCCTGCTGTTGTGGAACATGTGCATGCCATAGGAAACCTGTCCAATGGAGAGGGAAACCCTGATCAGCGCTATTTCACTGTGGAATCATTCACCTTGTATGGGGACGCAGCGTAGACCCTTCCAAAATTCATATTTTTTTTTTTTTGGAGCTTTCTTGGGAGTGTTTTTTGATGTTTCCCATTAATATCACTATTGCCCAGCTTGGTTATGTTTTTTTTACATTTTGTTGGGGTCATTTTCAATGTTTATTTGCACTTTTGTTCCGTGCACATGTATCACACTTATCACTTTTTTGTTGGTTTCCCTGGTTTTGCTGTACATTGCTGACAGAAATGGTTTCTCTTCCCTTTAAATCAGCTCTAACGCCAGGGTTTCACTGGCGTTAGTTTTCAGCCTCGGATTTCACAGCGTTAGTGTGCAGAGAGCCTCTTCCCTCCCACTCTCCGCCCATTGACCCCCTCTCTCCTCCCCTGGGGAGCCTTCCTCCACCCTCTGGGAGCCTTTCTCTGCCCTGAACGCTCATTTGCGCCACTATGTGCGTTATCGCGCGCTAAGGTACCTCTGCGCCCGATAAAGCACCATTATTGTGCGATAAGGTACCTTATCGTGTGATAACGTGGCAGAGCGCACATTAAGACGGTTTAGTAAACATACCCCTTAGGATTAAAGTGGGCATTTCTAGCTTCTGCAGAGGCAAAATCTTCAATTATTTTAGAGCAGTCCAACTTGCGACAAATGTCTTGTTCAATTAAGATCTCAGCCAGACCATTCAGATGATCTTGTAACATAGTAGAATGCAAATAGTTCTTCAGTAACTTTTTTTTTTTTTAATTTTTATTTGTAATTTTCAAAAAACAACAACAATAACACACTCAAACATAACATAACAACCCCAGCCCACCCACCCACCCAGTCTCCATTGGCCCGCACAGCAAGACTAACTTCACAGAGCAATACAGAAAGCAATAACCCCACATCAGTAACTTAAACATCAATTGGTTACCGCACCACCGCCCAAGCCCAGGAGAATTCCCAGCAGGAAGCTAGCCTCTAAAAGACACACCAGCCGACGCTGCATAGGCATCCAAACACTCCCACTTGCTCCCCAGGTTCAGAGGAGGAACACCTCGCCCCTTCCGGCACCTCCGTTCTCGGCCACAAGCCCATGCCTTCTCATAACTAGCATATAGAGAAACTAAGTTCCACCAATAGTTGCTCTCCAGCTTATCCGCATCTTTCCAGCAAATCAGGATCAACTTCAGGGCAACTGCAACCAAAAAATTGAACAAAAAAAGTTTCACTTTCTGTACAGGCAACATCGGGCTTGCAGACCGAAGGAAAACCAAATCCCATGATAGAGGTGCCCGGAAGGAGAGAATCCGTTGAATCATATCCCAAACCTCTCTCCAGAATCTCTGTACTCTGGGGCAATCATACAACAGATGTTTCAAAGTGCCTAGGGACGCCGCACATGTCCAACAATTCGCCTCTACTCCAGGAGCCCATCGGGAGAGTCGGCTGGACGTTAGAAACGCCCTATGAGAAAGAACAAATAAAGATTGGGTAATCGCTGCAGCACTGGAAACCCTGTTCGTCTTAGACCATAGAGTGGACCATAGTTGGGGCGGGATAGAAAAGGCTACCTCCGTCTCCCAACTCTTTTTCAGACCAGTTAACGAGGCGGACCATACAGTTTTGAGAATCGCATATAATTTGGAGACTATCCCCGTACCCTCAGAGCAGGCAAGCAACACCCGTTGCAGACCCCATTCCTCCGACAAACTAGCTACTGAAATCTTTGCCTGTTTAAGACAACTTTGTAGCTGGACCCATTGAAACCGGCATCGCTCAGGTAAATCAAACTCCCTAGCAAGTACCTCCCAGGTTTTCAAACCATGAAGGTGGGTAATGTGCCCAAGCGTCCAAATACCTTTGTCTTGCCAGCACTTCCAGGAAATCGTCTTACCGCCAATCTTTAGCTTAGGATTATACCAAATAGGAAACTCTTTGGAGACGGGATTCTCAGATGTAATTACCTCTGCTAGGCTCGAGGAGGCCCACTGAGTAGCGGAAATAGCGGGAGAGAGCATAAAGGATGCAGGAAGCCTCATTACAAACAATAGCCGAAGCGGAACACGCGGTAGTATTCTCCTCTCTACTTCCAGCCAAACCGGACCAAACTCGGAAGCCTCCGCTGTGCACCAATATGCTCCCTGCTTCAACAGAAAGGCCTGGTGATACGCCCTAAAGTCAGGAAAATGTTCTTCAGTAACTTTAAGGGGTATGTTTACTAAATCGTCTTAACGTCGCAGCGGTGGTATTAGGTTTAGGTTTAGGTTTATTCATTTGATATAACTGCCTTTCTGGGGCAATCAAAGCAGTATACAAGTAGTAAAATACATAAAAATTCATAAAATACATAAAATAGATAAATTATACAAAACATAAAAGCATAATACATAAAAACTTTGGCCATGGCCAGAAAGGAAAGGAAATGTACAATTTTGTAAAGGATAGAGACTAATATGCAGCAAGTACGGGACAGGATACAACGGGTGGGTAGGTACAGCAGGGACAGATTCATACAAAAGGGGAGGGGATATTGAATGCCAGTGAAAAGAGATGGGTTTTAAGGTTTTGTTTGAAAGTTGCGAATTGTGGTTCCAGGCGGAGGGAAGGGGGGAGAGAATTCCAGTGTGCGGGACCAGCAAAGTAGAATGCAGATAAACGTGTGAATTGGAGGTGGGCACGGGAAGGGGGGGGAGGGCGAGACGGTTGAGATGGAAAGAGCGGGGAGTGTAACGTGGGGAGTGGAAAGATAGAAGGTCAGACAGGTAGGATGGGGTACCAGTGTGATAAACTTTGTGAAGTAAAGTTAGCAGTTTAAACTGGGAACGGAATGGGACCGGCAACCAATGAAGATGGAAAAGTAAGGGAGTGACATGATCTCGAAGGGCGGAAGAAGTGATAAGACGTGCAGCAGTATTTTGTATTCTTTGGAGCCGGATCACCTGGTTTTTGGGGAGACCAAGGAACAGTGCGTTAGAGAAGTCCACCCGTGACATGACTAAGGACAGTACTAGTGTGGTCAGAGCAGAAGGGGAGAGGAAAGGGCGGATTGAGCGGATTTGTCGGAGAAAAAAGAAGGAGGTTTTAGTGATATGGGAGATATGAGAGTGAAAGGAAAGATCCGAGTCAAAGTGGACGCCTAAATACCGGAATGTAGAAACCAGTGGGACTGAGGAATTGGAGAAAGAAGGGGCTAGAGTGGGGGGGGGGAGCACCATAAGTAAACCAGATAGATTACCAGATTACCGCGCGATAAGTGACGTTAGAAGGCACCTTATGAGGCGTCCTATAGGGAACATTATAAGGTGCCTTGGCGGACAGTGCACTTTATAATGTGCCCTCTGGAGTGCCTTATAGGATGTCTTATGCAGCACCTTAGGTTACGGCACTATGAGGGTGTGTTTGCTGGCAGCACTAATTTAAATTAAAAAAGAAAATTCCTCAGACAGCACTGATTCAAAGTAAAGGGCAATGCCTCAGACAGCCTTACCCATTAAGTCCACTGGGGGTTCAAACTCATAACCCCTGTTTTATCAGTTAATGTATTAACCATTGTGCTACACCTCTGCTTCTGTGTTTGTAGGTCAGCGCGCCTAATTAAGGCTAATGCGCGTTAACGTGCCACAGCTCCCTCTATCGCGTGATAACGGACTTTATCGCATGATAACCCGAAATGCTACCTTAAGACCGGAACGCCCACTACCTTATATGGCATTCGTCACAGTAAGACTGCAACTAACATCAGTAACATTAAGACGGTTTAGTAAACATACCCCCAAGTCTCCTTACATGGACCCACACCCCCTTTGGGTCGCCCCTGTCCTCAATGCCCTCTCCCACCCCCATCTAAACCTCCCTGTACGAACTCCTAGTTCGTACAGGGAGGCTTTTGCCGAGGATAGAAGGGGGGTGGATAGCAATACAGAATAGATCCCTTAGTGTTTAGGAGTATTAAGTTTGACCTTGATCATTTAGTTGATTGTTAGAGCTATAATTTATGTGTATATGCCCTGGGGATTTTTGGGTTGGTGGATATTCCAAAAGTAGCCAGATTCCATGCTACTTATTTCCAGGGATAAGCAATTGTTTTCTCTTGACCTATATAATAACAGTATATGGACTTTTCCTTCAGGAATTTGTCCAAATCTTTTAAAACCCTGCTACACAAATTATTTGTACTACATTTCCGGCAATGAGTTCCAAAACTTGATTGTGCATTGAGAGAAAAAATATTTTCTCATATTAGTTTAACATGAACTACTCTGTAACATCATGACATGTCCCCTAGGCTTTGTACTTTTTGAAAGAGCAAACAATTGATTTGCATTTACTCATTCCACTCCACTCATGAGTTTAAAGATCTGCATAATATCTCCCCTCTTCTGTCTCTTCTCTAAACTAAAGAGCCCTAATTTTTTAAGCCTTTTCTCTTAAGGGTATCCTTCCATCTCTTGCAACATTTTGGTCGCTCTTCTAGGAAACGTTTCTAATTCTGTTATATCTTTTATGAGATGCAGAGACCAGAATTGCAAATAGATAGATAAAGGTAAACCAGATAATATAGTGGTCTATTCATCCCCCTTGCCATCCCCGACTAAGCCTCCTCATACGAACAAGGAGTTTGTATGGGGAGGCTTAGATGAGGATGGGAAGGGGCAGTTCTGAGGAGGAGTTAGGGCAGGCACTGGACGGTCTGCAGCCCTGGACATACAGGGCCAATTCTGAAGTTGGCGCTGTATGTCCGGAGCCAGCAGATTGGATTGGGGACTTATTCCACCTCCGAGGTGGAATACGTCCCCCTAGACTTCGGGGGATGGGAGGCCCAGATGGCGTCAAAGAGGTGAGGGGTGCAGGAGATTCCCCGCAGACTGACCCTGGACATTGGAGGCCAAATCAGAAGTTGGGTTGCGGGGAAAAGTAAAAGTAGTTGGCGGCCAGGGATGGCCATGGCACCATTCAAACTCAGTTAGCTGACCCTAGACGTGATTCTGATTCCACAGGGGCCAGATGTGCCACGCAGGATCTGAATTGCGTCTACCTCTGTACTTCCGGTTCCGATCAGATGCACAGAGGCCGGGATGCACATTACAGAATGTGCCTCATAATGTATCTGGATTTTCAGAAAGCCTTTGACAAGGTCCCTCATAAGAGACTCCTGAAGAAATTGGGGATAGAAGGCCATGTACTATTGTTGATTAGAAACTGGTGAAAAGATAGAAAACAGAGAGTAGAGATAAATAACCAATTTCCTCAATGGAGAATTGTGAAAAGTGGAGTACCCTAGAGATCTGTGCTGGGCCCAATGCTTTTTAACATATTCATAAATGACCTGGAAATGGGAATAATGAGTGAGGTGATCAAATTTGCAGATGATACAAATTATTCAAAGTTGTTAAAACACAAGAGGATTGTGAAAAATTGCAAGAGGACCTTGAGAAATTGGGAGACTGGGCGTCCATATGGCAAATGAGATTTTATGTGTACAGGTGCAATTTTATGCAGTTAGGGAAGAACAATCTAAATCACAGTTACACGATGCGAGGCTCTACATTAGGAATCACAAACCAGGAAAAGGATCTAGGTGTCATTATGTATAATAAATTAAAGCCCTCTTTTCAGTGTGCAGTGGCAGCCAAGAAAGTAAATAGAATTTTAGGATTCATAAGGAAAGGAATTGAGAATAAAACCAAGGATATTATAATGCCTCTGTATCGCTCCACAGTGTGATCGCACCTTGAATATTGTGTGCAGTTCTGGTCGCCATATCCCAAAAAGCATATAGCACAAATATAAAAGATATAGAGAAAAGTGACCAAAATTATAAAGGAGATGGATGGATACCCCTACGAGGAAAGGCTTAAAAGGTTAGGGCTCTTCAACTTGGAAAAGAGATGGCTGAGAGGAGATATGATAGAAGTCTTTAAAATAATGAATGGAGTGGAATGGGTAAACATAGATCAGTTGTTTGCTCCTTCAAAAAGTAGAAAGACTAGAGGACACACAATGAAGCTAAAATGTAGCACACTGAAGACTAAGCGGAGAAAATATTTTTTCACTCAACACATAATCAAACTCTGGAATTTGTTACCGGAGGATATAATAAAAGCTGCTAGTGTAGCTAGGTTAAAAAGAGCTTTGGATAAGTTCTTGGAGGAAAAGTCCATAAACCATTATTAAAGTGGATCGGGGGAATCCAATGCTTACTCTGAAATAAATAGCATGGAAAGTGTCTACCTTTTGAGAACCTGGCAGGTACTTGTGACCTGGATTGGCCACTATTGGAAACAGGATCCTGAGCTTGATGGACATTTGGGCTGACCCAGTATGTGATTTCTCATATTTTTATGTTCACAATACTCAAGGTGTGGTTGCACCATGAAGTCATAGAGGCAGTATAACATTCTTTGTTTTATTCTCTATTCCTTTCCTAATGATTCCTAACATTCTGTTTGCTTATTTGGCTATCATTATATAGTGGACAGATGATATCAACATATTGCTCATGATGACACCTAGATTCTTTTCCTGGGTGGTGACTCCTAATGTGAAGCCTAGCATTGTGTAGCTATAGTTTGGGCTATTTTTCCCTACATGCATTACTTTGCACTCATCCACATTAAATTTAATCTGTCATTTGGATACCCAGTATCTAATCAACTCGCTTGTTGTTCCCAATTCCAGATTGTTTTTCTGGCTCTTATAACCTCTTTTACCTTACCCAGGGGCGGCCCAATGCAGGGCCATGTGTTGAGACATACTGCGGGGCCTCATTTGCATAAATATTTAGTCATTGGATCTCATTTGCATAATTTTAATTAATTTTAACATTTATGTGCTGCCCATCTAAAAACCTAGGTGCTTCCAAACACACATGCATACAAAATTTATTAAAACAGCCATTACAACAGAATAAACAAAATAAAAATCATGAATGAAAATTAACTTTCACACATCCACAAAAGAATAAACCATTATAAATATCTGTATACTGGATTTATTTGGTCAGTGCTATGACCAGCTTATTGATGAGGGTGGATATAAAATGAGAAAAATGAATCCTGGTAGCCATGAATTCAAGATCGTAGTGCCTAGATTGGATTGCATTGCATCAGAGCTGGAAAAGCTCAGAAATCAGCAGCAGTGAAGCTATCAGGCTACTAAAACAATTAAGAGACATTCTCTTAAAGTTTGAGATTTTCTTGAATCTGAAGTGATAAAATATTTTCAAATTTCAGACTAGCAGCATCAAGAATGCAAAATTGTAAATCTCAAAGACAATCTATATTGCACTACCAACCACCAACACCCTACTGTTGACTCCACAGAAGGAATAAAAAGAAAAGTAAGATCCATAGAGCAAATCTACCATTCCATAAGAGCAGTAACTTCCAAAACTCCCAAAACAAGGAGCCTCCCCAGAAAAGGGTAGCACCAAGGAACATCTATACACCTACTGGGAAAATGGAAAAAGTCAGATTCCTGCGTAGAAACTCCATACTAACAGAATACCTGGCCCGTCACACACTTTAGGATATAGATAGTGTAGACCCTCGCCAAGTACAGAATAAGTGACCACAAACTACAAAACAAAGTACTGTATGTTGACAGAAATTAAACTGAAATCCCAAGAAGCCAGACTCAGTGCAGCGCAGCTCCAGAGAAATAGATAGTGATGTATTTCTGCCTGTACTGTGCAAAATATAAAGACAGCAGATTCAAAAACTGACACAGTTCAGTCACTAAGTTTAAAGATTAAATTATTATTTTTACCTTTGTTGTCTGGCTATTTAATTTTTCTACTCATGTTGACTCCAATCTTTGGTTTCTGTCTTTTTCTGTCTTCTGTGAGTTTCTATACAAAGGCTTCTGTCCATTTGTCATTTTCCTCTCTCTTTGTGTCGTCTTTGTTTCCTCCACTACATCTCAGACACTGAACTTTACTTTCAGTTTTCTTCCATTTGTTTTTCTGCCTCTCTATCCACTCAGATTTCATTCATTCTTACTATCCAGTCCTCACTTTCCCTCTTTTTACTGCATCTATTCACAGCTCTTCATCTCCTTCTGTTATCCTGGCTATCCTATACCCCTTGCTCTTATTCCCCAGTCTTTAACTAACCCTTCATTCACTTTCTGCTCTCCATCCAGCCTCATCTCTCTCTCTCTCTCTCGCCTCCTTCCATCCAGTATTTCCTCTCTTCCTTCCTCCCTACCCTTCCATCCAACTTTTCCTCTTTGACTCTCTCTCCACAAGGGCTGGTGTTAAACATGCAGAGGCCCAGGGTAGAAACAGGTGAGGGGGCCCCCAAAGCCCACCTGCAGCCTATGCCTCATTCAGCTTGAAGCACGCTCAAGGCCCCCTGTGGAATGGGGGCCAAGGGCAACTGTCCTGTTTGCCACCTCCTAATGCCAGCCCTGTTTTCTACCCAACATCTATTCTCTCTTCACTCCCTTTCCATCCACCATTTGTTCTGTCACAGTACTTCCAGCATCTCCCCTGTCCCTTTACTCTCTCCATGTCAAGCATAAACCCTGTGACCTTATCAGCCTCTCTGAACCTAGTATCTACTCTTTGTGGCCCTATCCTTCCTTTCCTTATCCTGAGTCAGCATATCCTCTCTGCCACCCTACTCCCACTCCTGTGACTGACCCAAAACCCCCATGCTGCTTTTCTCCCCCTCATCTTTAATCCAGCTCTCCCTCCCCCAGCTGCATGACTTTGTTACCGTCAGCATCGCTGAGAGCTCTGCCAGTCCTACCCCATTTGACTTACTGTTACTGAAGAGGTGGGACCGGCAGAATTCGTAGTGATGCTGACAGTAAAGTTCCCATGTCTGTGTTTGATCCTCTTCATCAGCGGCAAAGAAAACAAGTCCAAACAGACACGGGGCCTTTCTTACTGTCATTGTCACTGTGAGCTCTGCCGGTCCTGACCCCTAAACAACAGGAAGTCAAAGTCAAAAGGGACAGGACCGTCAGAGCTCACAGTGACGCTGACAGTAAGAAAGGCCCCACCTCTATGTTGTGTTTGCTTCCTTTACTGCTGCGGCAGGGGACCGATCTTAGAAAATGGCAAAAGATAAAGAGCGGCTATGCTGACTGCCCAGTTGAAGGAGCACCAATTAGGGACTCTTGGGCGTACCGATTTTTTTAAATTATTTGGGTGGCCGGGCACAGGGCCTCTACTGGAGCGGGGCGTAATCTTATCTTTTAACCATGCTGGCTGCTATATGGCCTTCCTCTCACCTTAAGGGGGTTATTTTAGAAGGCCTGTTCATGGTTTGGACATCTGAAAATGGGCATAGAGATGTCCAAAGCTCAGAGATGTCCCTGGGGCTATTTTTGAAGCTGGATCTGTGGACGTTCCTGGTGCAAGGATGTCTTGGTCAGAATGGGCATGTGGTGGAGGTGTGGCCAGGGCATTCGCAAGAACTTGAATGTCCTAGCCTGATTTCAGAAATGTCCTGGATGATTATCACCACTGCCTGCTTCCCAGTTATCCCTGTGTACCACTTCCATTCCGCCCCCGGAACACCCTGATGCTAGAGGATATTCAGCCGAACTAACCATGTTAATGCCGCTGAATATCCCGATTGCTGCAATTGACACAGTTAGCAGGTCTGATAACTACATTAATTGCTTTGAATATTGGGTCCATAAATTTTAAGTACCCGATATTCACAAAGTTTTTTTCTTGCCTATCTTTTAAGTGCAGGTCACTAACCGGCAGCATGTAACATCGCTGCTGGCCACTTAGGGACAGTTGCCACCACAGATCCTCCCCGGAATGCCCCCAACAAGCTCTGATGTTAAGCGGTTAGCATCAGGGTTTTAAAGGGAGTGGAGGAGTGGCCTAGTGGTTAGGGCAAGGTACTTCAGGCCGGAAGGTCGGGGGTTCAAATCCCACTAGAGGACAGCAACCTTGGGCCGGAAGGACTGGGGTTTCTAGTCCCACAGGTGCTCCTTGTGGTCTTGGGCAAGCCACTTAACCCTCCATAGCCCATGTTCCCTGTAAAATAGTTATCTCCAAGTTATAATGCCCTGTTCAATGTAATTTCAGTTTGTTCAATGTAAACTGCACTGATGCAGAATAACACAGTATATAAGAGAATGTAAATAAATAAATAAGAGAGGGGATATTCAGTGCAAAATAACAGTGAATATCCCTCTCTGCAGCAGTTACACAGTTTACAGGGCTGTAAACCATATAACTGCCCTTCAAATATGGGGTCCTAAGTTCCTATATTTGATGAATTTTCAGCTGAAAATGTAGGCTCCTAAGTGTGGTTGAAATAGGGCACAAATTTAGGTGCCTAACTTAGGAACTTAGGGGTATGTTTACTAAACCGTCCTAAAGTGCGCTCTGTAACGTTATTGCGCGATAAGGTACCTTATCGCACGATAATGTCGGATCTTGCTGTGCACAGGTACCTTATCCCGTGATAATGCGCACCGCGGCGAAAACAAGCGATGAAGGCGAGCAAAGGCTCCCGGAGGGCGGAGGAAGGCTCCCCAGGGGCGGAGAGAAGGGGTCAATGGGTGGAGAGTGGGAGGGGAGAGGCTCCCCACACACTAACGCTGTGAAATCCGAGGCAAAAAAATATCGCCAGAGAAACCCTCGCGTTAGAGCCGATTTAAAGGGAAAAGAAACCATTTCCGTCTGCAATGTACAGCAAAACCAGGGAAACCTACAAAAAGTGATAAGTGTGATACATGTGAACGGAACAAAAGGGCAAAGAAACAGTGGAAATGACCTCAACAAAATGGAAAAAAAAACATAACCAAGCTGGCCAATAGTGATATCAATGGGCAACATCAAAAAACACTCCCAAAAAAGCTCCAAAAAAAAAAGAAATGAATTTTGGAAGGGTCTACGCTCTGTCCCCAGACAAGGTGAATGAGCCCACAGTGAAATTGTCCAGAGCAGGGTTTCCGACCCCATTGGCCAGGTTTCCTATCTCCAGGGACTGCACTGTCTCTGTGGCCACAGTGTGGTGCAGTGAACACAGGCAGTGTGTTCAGAAGCAGAAAATCACCAGTTCAAGTCCCAGCTGGAGCTCCTGCCAATCCAGTCCCCATATTTTAACCACTACTAAACCGTGAAAGTACAGACAAACCTTTATTGTAGAGAACATAAGCATGGTTCCAATGCCTATATTTTACCCTACAGAGCACAGACACCAGAAACATGGACATGACCTAGAGCACATTCACCCAAATGCAGCCCTGGAGAGCCACAAATCATTCAGATTTGATGCTGTCTCCAATATAAGGCCATGTCAGCATGGTGGCGGAGGGGTACCGGTGGTGGAGGGGGCAGTGTCTGCTGCCCACAGCACACCATGGCCGAGCCCTCTTCACGTGGGTGCCATGCACTGCAATAGATAGGCCCTGTCTGACGAACAGCCATGGACTCCCCAGGGAATGCACTATTTCTGTGCCAAGACGGTGGTGCAGCGCACACAGCCAGTGCCTTCAGGAGCAGAAGGTCACAGGCTCAAGTCCCAGCTGGGGCTCCTGCCATCCCAGTCCCCACATTTTACCCACCACAAAAATGTGATAATACAGACAGAACCTTTAGTGCAGATAATGTAAACATGCCCAAAACATCTACATTTTACCCTACAGGGCACAGACACCAGAAACATGCGCATTACCTAGAGCAGTCCTGGAGGGCCACAAATCATTCACGTATATGCTGTATCTAATAAAGATGTGTGTGCTTCATTTCCATGTGCCGCCTCCATGGTATGCAGATGTATCTCATGCATATTCATTAGGGACAGCAGGAAAACATGAACAGTGTTTGGGCCACCAGGACTGGAGTTGTGGACCTCTGCCCTAGAGTAGCGGCCAACAGGAGCAGAAAGAACCGCACTCACAGGCTCCATTATCGAAAGCCCACGGAGAGGCAGGATATTGGGCCTTGTGTACATCTCACAATACTAGTACGTGCATACCTTACCAATGCCACCATAAACCTGGGAATATGGTACACATATATCAAAAGGTTGCCATGATTACTGGCAGATAGCAATTCCTAAGTTAAGCACAATATGCTCATTGAGCTGTATCATACCAATATCTCTGATGTCTGTGGAGTGTGTTTCAGGTCTGGTTTCTGACAGTGTTCACCACCCTGGGGAGTGACCCCAACAGTATTGCATACCATAGCCATGCCTGCGCTGTGTGCAGGACTGGTGAGGTGGCCTGGACTGCAAAAGCTCTCTATAGTAGCACAATGCTGGCATAGGTGTGGGAGTGTGTGTCTGTCCATCCAGTGTGTGGTGGTTGAAACACCTTACTCAGCCCACACCTTTTGCACTGTGTCCAGTGTTAGCTTGGCAATGTGCATAATGAGGAGCAAGGTACTGTGGGTATAGCTCGGACAGGGTGGCCTGGGCAGGATGCATGAGCACAGGGCATAGGGCAATGGCTGGGACATTGTAGTGGCCGGCCATCACCTGCACAGACAGGGTGGCCCCTGCATGTCCTGCTGGGAGGTCACTCTCACCCTGACTGAGCAGTCACCATGGCATGGCTAGGTCCCCTATAGTGCTAATAGCATCTCTTTCAAGGGATATCTATGGGCTGCCTTTTTTGGGGCCCAATCACTAACCTATCTGCTTGGTGGGTGTGCTGACATCCCAGTTTTGGGTGCACACATTTCTTCCAGTAATATGCACTATGGACTAGCTA
Source organism: Ichthyophis bannanicus (assembly GCA_033557465.1). Taxonomy (NCBI): domain Eukaryota; kingdom Metazoa; phylum Chordata; class Amphibia; order Gymnophiona; family Ichthyophiidae; genus Ichthyophis; species Ichthyophis bannanicus. Next base: position 345,552,383 of record CM066037.1, read on the forward strand.
GCAGACTGTTTGCAGTTAGTATGAGTGAGGCTCGAACACCTTGCAGGGTGCAGCGGCTGCAGATTCACTGTGCTCGCTGCTGGAGAATGTCAGATAGTGGTGGTGGGCAGCTGAACATTTCCAGGCCTCCTGTCTGTCTGTCTGCTATCACCGTTTGGATGCGTACACAAGTGCATGGACTGCCCTTTATGTTGTCTGTCCCCCAGCTCAACTGAGGTTGATGGTCCCCTCTACCATCACCATTGCAATGATGTAGAATGTGGATCTGTTGGTGGGAGATCCTGAGCTCCAGAGGGCAGTTTGGGTGGTACTACAGAATCCGCCTATGGGTCCAAAGTGCTGGGCTGGCCCTGCCCCCCCGGTCACATAAATCATGTGGCCATGGCACCCACACAGAATATGCACTATTCTGGGTGCATCAAAGTGCTCAAGAGCTAAACTTGACTGAGAAATCAAAGATGGACACAGGTATATTTGGCAGTGTAGCTGCAAGACCAACCCTTCAGACACTGGCACTGATGGAGACTTGCACCATAGCCTATCTCAGCTAAGCCATGTGCTGTGGACATGGTGCTGGGTGGCCCACCTCACCCTCAGGGTGAGCACAGGACCCGCACAATGTGACGTCAGTACCTATCTGTGCCAGTAACACACATGCTCAGTACTCCCTACCAGGCTGAAGTGGTGTGGGGGTGCATACCCCATCCTGTGGTTATCTGTAGACTGCTGATTTGCATGTGCAGTGCATCATGGGTATGTGTGGTTTAACCCTATCCTGCCAACCACAGCAGACAGTTTGTGTGGTGGGCTGCAGTCCAACTGTAGCCAGCCAGGAGTTTGTTAGCAGCTATGGAGATGTAGCCCACAGGTGACTGCATTGCCTGTGGAGCCAGAGAGCATGGGTTTGATCCCACAGTGGGGTTATGTGATAGGGCTGTCTGAGGAATTTTTTTTTATAATTTAAATTGGTGCTGCCACCACCAACACCCTCAGTGCTGTAGCCTGAAGGTGCCTCCAAAGCGCTCTATAAGGTGCCCCAAAGGGAACATTATAAGGTGCCGTGTTAGACAGTGCACATTATTATGTGTCCTCAGGAGTGCCACATAGGGTGCATGATGTGGCACCTTAGGTTATGCCAATGGGAGGGTGTGTTTGCTGGCAGCAGAATTAAAAACAAAAATCCAAATGCCTCACAAAGCACTGCTGATATTAAAGGGTAATGTCTCAGGCAGTCATATGCAAAAGCCGCAATGTTGCATTGAACCCATGAACCCTGTACCATCAGGCAATTTGTCAAAAATGTGCTACACCTACCTCCACTAGGTCTGTATGCCAGCACACATGCCTAGGATTAACACACAGTAATGTGCTACACCTACCTCCATCGTGTCATAATGTGCGGTACATAACCTATTGCGTGAGTCCAACGTTTAGCCCAGAAGGCCCCTTCCCCCCGCCCCTAGGCATCCTGCACATCATTGCTGGATTCACATTAAGATGGATTAATGAACATACCCCATAGGCACACACAACCCCATATCACCAGGGTGAGTGACAGCCCATGTTGATGGGTCTCAGGGCTCCTGGGGATAGGGAGAATGTATTCAACTGTCTAGGCACACACAACCATATCACCAGGGTGAGTGATAGCCCACTTTGATGGGCTCTCAGGACTCCTGGGGATAGGGAGAATGTATAGAACCTTCTAGGCACACACAACCATATCACCAGGGTGCCTGACAGCCCACTTTGATGGGCTCTCAGGACTCCTGAGGATAGGGAGAATGTATAGAACTGTCTAGGCACACAGAACCATATCACCAGGGTGCCTGACAGCCCACTTTGATGGGCTCTCAGGACTCCTGGGGATAGGGAGAATGTATAGAACTGTCTTTGCACACAGCACCATATCACCAGGGTGCCTGACAGCCCACTTTGATGGGCTCTCAGGACTCCTGGGGATAGGGAGAATGTATAGAACTGTCTAGGCACACAGAACCATATCACCAGGGTGAGTGACAGCACACATTGATGGGCTTTCAGGACTCCTTGGTGTAACTGTTTAGCCAATCATTGCTATATGAAAACGCATAGCACACTGGTTCCAACAGTACCCTAGGAACCAGTGGTTGAGGGTTCGAGACCCAAGTGTGCAAACAACAAGGAAGACATCTAATTTTGTTTTTAAATGTCAGACACATCAGTGCAATGTCTGTCTGCATCATAGATCTGTATAAATATTGTTGGCGACACCATACCCTGTGCGACAAAAAGATGCACGCGGCGCGGGCACAACAGCGCGCGGCGCGCATGCGCGTGCGTGTTGTGGTGTGCATGCGCAGGTGGTGTGCTGCGCATGCGCGCATGTTGCGTCGTGCGTGCGTTCCTCATTGGTGACAGTGTAGAACATGGCAACCAGATCCAGGAAGCCTGCCTTCACCACCCGGGAGCTACGCTGCCTGGCACAGCTGATTGCTGTGAGGCAGCACAAGCTGTTTCCTGGTTCATCCAGGCGTCAGGACCAGATCAGGGTCCGGAAGGCGTGGGATCAGCTGACCCGGTGCTATAATCATCTGGCTGATTACCCACATGAGGTAAGTGTATGCGGACAGGTCAGAAGATCCACATATATATATCCAGTGTTGATTGTAGCTCTGCATGCTGATGTGTGTAGGTAGTCTATCTCAGTGATGTGTATCAGGTAAATCCACATGCCATATTGTCTATATATCACATCTGAGTGGCTTGCCCTGTACCCAGGGGGCTATGGACCTGTTCACATAGTTCCTGATGCCATCCTGGTGTCATGGCAGCTGCTGCTGTTGATATGCTACAACACACCGTAACACAGGTAGCCCATAGATCAGACTAAGGAGGGTTTCTAAACATCCTGCTGGTATGATGGGGTCTGCAGTTGCAGGGTAAAACATCTGCCCCACCCCCAGGGGCTGTGAAACGTGCCCAAAACGGTATGTTAGTCCCATTGGTGATATGCGTGTGTGTGGCCCAGCAGTCTAAAACATCTGCCCTACCCCCACTTGGCCAGAAAGTCCAAATACGTGGGTCCCCAGCACCCCTCCTGGTATGGAATATGCTGCTTTTGCTGTTTTCCAATCCACCATACCCCCAGGAGTCCTGAAAGCCCATCAAAGTGGGCTGTCACTCACCCTGGTGATATGGTTCTGTGTGCCTAGACAGTTGAATACATTCTCCCTATCCCCAGGAGTCCTGAGAGCCCATCAAAGTGGGCTATCACTCACGCTGGTGATATGGTTCTGTGTGCAAAGACAATTCTATACATTCCCCCTATCCCCTGGAGTCCTGAGAGCCCATCAAAGTGGGCTGTCAGGCACCCTGGTGATATGGTTCTGTGTGCCTAAAGAGTTCAATACATTCTCCCTATCCCCAGGAGTCCTGACAGCCCATAAAAGTGGCCTGTCACTCACCCTGGTGATATGGTTCTGTGTGCCTAAACAGTTGAATACATTGTCCCTATCCCCAGGAGTCCTGAGAGCCCCTCAAAGTGGGCTGTCAGGCACCCCGGTGATTTGGTTGTGTGTGCCTAGACAGTTCTATACATTCTCCCTATCCCCAGGAGTCCTGAGAGCCCATCAAAGTGGGCTATCACTCACCCTGGTGATATGGTTCTGTGTGCCTAGACAGTTGAATACATTCTCCCTATCCCCAGGAGTTCTGAGAGCCCATCAAAGTGGGCTATCACTCACCCTGGTGATATGGTTCTGTGTGCAAAGACAGTTCAATACATTCTCCCTATCCCCAGGAGTCCTGAGAGCCCATCAAAGTGGGCTGGCCGGCACCCTGGTGATTTGGTTGTACGTGCCTAGACAGTTCTATACATTCTCCCTATCCCCAGGAGTACTGAGAGCCCATCAAAGTGGGATATCACTCACCATTGTGATATGGTTCTGTGTGCCTAGACAGTTGAATACATTCTCCCTATCCCCAGGAGTTCTGAGAGCACATCAAAGTGGGCTATCACTCACCCTGGTGATATGGTTCTGTGTGCAAAGGCAGTTCTATACATTCTCCCTATCCCCAGGAGTCCTGAGATCCCATCAAAGTGGGCTGTCAGGCACCCTGGTGATATGGTTGTGTGTGGCTAGACAGTTGAATACATTCTCCCTATCCCCAGGAGTCCTGAGAGCCCATCAAAGTGGGCTATCACTCACCCTGGTGATATGGTTCTGTGTGCCTAAACAGTTCAATACATTATCCCTATCCCCAGGAGTCCTGAGAGCCCATCAAAGTGGGCTATCACTCACCCTGGTGATATGGTTCTGTGTGCCTAGACAGTTCTATACATTCTCCCTATCCCCAGGAGTCCTGAGAGCCCATCAAAGTGGGCTATCACTCACCCTGGTGATATGGTTCTGTGTGCCTAGACAGTTGAATACATTCTCCCTATCCCCAGGAGTTCTGAGAGCCCATCAAAGTGGGCTATCACTCACCCTGGTGATATGGTTCTGTGTGCAAAGACAGTTCTATACATTCTCCCTATCCCCAGGAGTCCTGAGAGCCCATCAAAGTGGGCTGTCAGGCACCCTGGTGATATCGTTCTGTGTGCCTAAACAGTTCAATACATTCTCCCTATCCCCAGGAGTCCTGCGAGCCCATCAAAGTGGGCTATCACTCACCCTGGTGATATGGTTCTGTGTGCCTAAACAGTTGAATACATTCTCCCTATCCCCAGGAGTCCTGAGAGCCCATCAATGTGGGCTATCACTCACGCTGGTGATATGGTTCTGTGTGCCTAAACAGTTCAATACATTCTCCCTATCCCCAGGAGTCCTGACAGCCCATCAAAGTGGCCTGTCACTCACCCTAGTGATATGGTTCTGTGTGCCTAGACAGTTCAATACATTCTCCCTATCCTCAGGAGTCCTGAGAGCCCATCAAAGTGGGCTATCACTCACCCTGGTGATATGGTTCTGTGTGCCTAAACAGTTCAATACATTCTCCCTATCCTCAGGAGTCCTGAGAGTCCATCAAAGTGGGCTATCACTCACCCTGGTGATATGGTTCTGTGTGCCTAAACAGTTCAATACATTCTCCCTATCCTCAGGAGTCCTGAGAGCCCATCAAAGTGGGCTATCACTCACCCTGGTGATATGGTTCTGTGTGCCTAAACAGCTCAATACATTCTCCCTATCCCCAGGAGTCCTGAGACCTGTGTAAGGTGTACTGTCAGTCACCCTGTTGCTATGGTGTATGGAGCTGATGATGTGTGCTAGGACACCAAACCCCCAGGGGGCCAGAGACCTGATTGCAATGGTGGGTATGTCATTCAGATATTGTGTTAGGTTATGGCAGGTAGGTTGCACATCTCCCATAGTCTATGAGGTCAGCACCTCATCACACACGTCTTTGATGTATCCAGATGGTATGCTAGGTGCAGATGTGGATGTGTGTAACACCACCCCACCCCCATGAGCTATGAGATCTGATTACAAAGGCCTGTAACAGAGCCGTGTCCACAGAACTGTATGCTGAGTCAGGTCACACATCTGCCCACTTGCTACGAATCCCAAACCTTGTTGCAGATGAACATTGCTGATGGTGTTGGAAGGATACATGCACCTGTTGTGGTTACACAGCACAGACATAAACCCTGACATGAGCACAGGTGGAAATAGCCTATTCTGGTGCAATGGCCCCTGCCCCTGGTGTTGGCAACCACACCTGCGGTAAGCATACAAGGCCCAGGTCATAGGAACATAACAACATAAGATAGCCCATACTGGGTCACACCCTCATCCTTCACGCCCAGTATGCTGTTTGCAACAGTGTCCAAACTAGGTTATACGTACCTAGCAGTATCCCCAAGAGAGACACGTTACACAATGCTTGTAGTGGGTCAAGCATTGCTATCCTGGGCCTTGTATAAACCCAAATGTCATGGTAGTGGCCCCTGCCAAGGTGAATAGGGCTACCCACACATTGTTCCATGTATGGACACAGCACCCATGATTGTTAGGATATCATGTTGCCAGTGGGGTTGGGTCTGAGGATGTGCGTAGATCATGAC